>VWZG01001693.1:167394-208069 GCA_013396735.1 Grallaria varia
GGGAGAACTTCATTCTTTCCCTGGCTTGGGAGGTGGTCAGAGAGAACTTTCCCAGTGCTCATTTTCTGTCAGTGCACGACGCCTTTGTCCTGTGTCTGCTCGGGTGCCCAGCCACCGCTTGCTGGGCTGGTGGCAGCACTGGGAGGGGGTCCTGGCTCGGCCCCGACTCTGCGTGCCCTGTGCTGTTCTCCTGAGAGGACAACCACCACTGCCTGGATTTGCTACGGACTGCAGAGCAGTTGCCAGCCACCCCCCAATGCTTTTGGACAAAAGCCGGTGAGAGGGTCCTTGCACTGCCCACGGGAAAGGTCCCAGATGGTCCCTGTGGCCGCCATTCCCACTCCCACTCCCGTCCCCATTCCCGTTCCCATTCCCACTCCCGTCCCCATTCCCATTGGAGCGCCGCAACCGGTGCCGCTCCCCGCGTCTTTGCCCGGCAGCGCCCCCTGCTGGCCATGGGTGTCCCCGCAGCCCCGCCCCGCGGCGCGACAGCGCCCCCTGCTGGCCGTGGGTGTCCCCGCAGCCCCGCCCCGATGCTCGGCAGCGCCCCCTGCTGGCCGTGGGTGTCCCCGCAGCCCCGCCCCGAGGCGCGACAGCGCCCCCTGCTGTCTGTGGACACAACTGCGCCGGAGGGGCAGAGGCAGGAGCGGGTTGGTTTGAGTTTTGGGTACGGGGCTGCTCTTTGTTCTGCTCTGGGTTTGGTTATACATACGTGCATTTGTAGTTAAGATCTGTTACCTTCTTTTCTACATTTTCTGACTAAAGTCTCTTAATTTCAAACGTAGTGGTGGCTTGAGGAGCGGGACGTGCCCTTCCTAGTCCAGGATTCCTCATTTTCTTTTGATAGACATCTTGATGTCCTTTTAAACTGAGACAGTGTTCCTGTAGAGGACGCTCCAGCTGTATTAGAACATGTTTCCAGGGATACAGTGTCTCCTTTTTCCCTGAAATATCTTCAATAACATAACACAGAATTACAATTCAAGACAAATGATAGAAGGGAACTAAGAGTTAACAAAGCTTCAGGATCTGTAACCAAGGACAGTGGCCTCACATTTATCCATTAAAAAGCAAAAGTTAGGAAAATTCACTACTGTGTGTTTCCTGAACTGCAAGACAAAAGTAGGCAAAATAGTTGTTCTTTGCATTGTTTATGCCTTATATGCTAATTATCTTACCTGTGTCTGTGATGTCATGTGCATTACAGAAGATGTTCCTTTCTCTTGTTTTCAGGTAATGTGATTTGAAGATGCCAGCCCTCTGGAAAATATGCTGCAATAAAAAATCCAGAACCAGGAATGGAAAAGCTGAAATGGACAATATGGCAGATACAAGTGAAAAAATGCAGATGAAAAAAGAAATCACGTTACTAAATGGAGTTTCTTTAATTGTGGGGAATATGATTGGCTCTGGGATATTTGTGTCGCCCAGAGGTGTTTTAATGTACAGTGCTTCCTATGGACTCTCGCTGGTCATCTGGGCACTTGGTGGGTTGTTTTCGCTGTTTGGAGCTTTGTGTTACGTTGAACTGGGAACATCCATCATGAAATCTGGAGGCAGTTATGCCTACATCCTTGAAGCGTTTGGTGCCTTTGTGGCCTTCATCAGACTCTGGTCTTCCTTGCTAATTATTGAACCAACAACTCAAGCAGTGATAGCAATCACATTTGCTAACTACATTGTTCAGCCAATTTTTCCTCATTGCGAGCCGCCCTATGACGCAGTCAGGTTGATTGCAGCTGCATGTATATGTAAGTAAAGTTGGCATTGCTGGAAGTTACAAACTATAACCACAGGTGCCCGGAGAGATTTTTCTGAATTTCTATCTCTTTATCTTCTGTGAAAAATAATTATTACTTATCAAAAACATGTTTTTAGAAGCTAATAATCTTTTATTCAGATGTATTGTATTTGGGGCTGGGATTACTAGAGGGAAGAGAGGAATGACGACAGTTTGGGTGGGGGAAATTAGAACTGTTAAGATGTATCTTTATGGTTCGTTGGCCTCCATGCTCTCTTTCCCCTATTTCTTGCAAATCACAAAAAATGTATGTTCATATGGAATTACAAACAGTCTGCCTAACACAGTGATATCTGTAGAGAAGTTGTGTAGTGTAATCACACTGTATGTCTTAGGTGAGCATAGGGATAAGCAAATCTATCCTCCAGTAAATGAACTGTACTCAAATTCTCTTACTTATAAACATGGATTTGTCAAAGTAAAGTATGTGTTTCTTTGAAGCTGTGCTATAGCAGGAACTTTTAAAAATGGTTTTAAATTGTACAGTTCAACAAAAACCTCCAAAAGGATAAGTAGTTTTAATTTAAGATAATGTGTAGTGACAATTCTGAAAAGGTGTTTTCTCTGTAGCCCTGACTCACCAGTGTGGCACAGAGGAAGTTCATCTCTGAGAAAGGCTCCATGATATAACGTGAGACCATCATGACCACTCAACAGTCTAAAAAGCAACTAACCCTGTTCCAAATTACTTTATCAGCTGAAATTCTCCACTTGCATAGGAAAGCAGTTATTTATTAATCAAAAATTCTTTCCTCTGTGTTCTATGTGCTCCTTGTGAAACCCTAGGACTTAAGACTAGTCTTCAAATGCTGATGTTTCTCTAAGAAATCACTTTTTTTTATTCCTACTGTAGTCTTCATATGAATCTACTGTGAGCTCTCTGATTTCTGAGCTGACCTATGTGTGTTCCGATTCCTCAGGTGATCATGCATTTGATCTTCTATAACAGTGGGACAGACTTCGTTCCCCAAATTCCTGCCTTGCAGTCCATCCACTGGAGAGGTGTAGGAGGAGAGGTTGCCATGGAAGATTGAGGAAAAAATAGTTGTTGAGAACCTCAGTCTTCTCCTTGTCTGTTACAAATTTGCCAGTTGTGTACATGAGTAGGGGCACACTTTATTTGACCTTCCTTTTGTGGCTGACATACCTGTAGAAGCCGTTCTTATTATTCTTTACACCCCTTGTCAAGTTCAGTTCAGCTTGGCCTGATCCCTGTCCCTACACAACCAAGCAGTGTCCCTGTATTCTTCACAGTATACCTGGCCTGCTTCAATTGCCCGTGCATTTTCTTCTTGCCCTTTAGTTTGACCAGCAGGTTTTGACTCAGCCATGCTGGTTCCTTGCCTTCCTTGCCTGATTTCTTACACCTGGGGAGCAAGAGCTCATGCACTCTTTGGAAATTATCCTTAAAGAACTGCCAGCTCTGTTCAGCTTCCTTTTGCATGAGGGGTGTTTCCCAGGAGGGTCCTATTGACTAAATCCTTGAAGTGCTGTAAGTTTGCGTTTGCTTTCCTAAAATTCAGGGTCCTGACTTAAGTCTTAATCTGACCCATATCCCTCAGGACTGCAAACTCCACCAGTGCATGATCACTGCAGCCCAGACTGCCTCCAATCTTGATGTCCCCAGTTAGCTCACTTACATTGGTGACCATCAGATCCAGTTGATACTGGGGTTGATACAGTTGATACAGGGATGTCTGTTACCTGGCTTAGGAAGTCATCCTCCATGCATTCCAGGAGTCTCCTGGATTGCCTACACTCATCTTACTGCTATCTCTGCAGAAGCTGGGGTGGTTGAAGTCCCCCAGCAGGGCACGATGCCTCCTGTAGCTGGAGCAAGAAGGCTTCCTGATAGGCTCACCTTGGTCTGGCAGGTGGCCTGTAGCGGACACCAGCCACAAGGTTCCCTTTGTTGCCTCAGTCTCCAGTTCTTGTCCTAAGCTTTCAACCTGTTTGTGGCTATTCTTCAGAGACAGCTCTTCATGCACTATCCATTTCTGTACCTAGACTAAAGCTTGACTCTGCGTAGAGAACTTTGTAAGGATATAAAGAAATTTCACCTTTTGCATGTGAGCAACTCTGTTGACTTTAATAAAATTTAAATATTATTTAAAAGGAGCAGGAGTTAGTCCTAAAATTCAAAAACTGATGTCTTTTGTCTTATTGTCAAGAAAACAGTATCCTTCAGAAAACCATTGTGTAAATTTTAAACCAGTTATTTCCTCTTAATAAATTTAGGTGGTACTAAGGGATTGAAATTTGTGTAAATTTTATTCCTTTAAAGAGGGGTGGTATCTGGAAGGATGGATTTAAAATATTATTTCGATGATGTAAAACATCCAGTGCTCCTTTCATGCATGTTCTTTTTCTCTGTAGGTTCCTTAACATTTATTAATTGTGTTAATGTGAAGTGGGGAACCCGTGTGCAAGATGTTTTCACATATGCAAAAGTTATGGCACTTATCTTGGTGATATCTGTTGGTCTCTACAAAATTGGTAAAGGTAAGAAAAATTTGCATTTACTTAAATTCTATGAAATGAACCATATATCAGTTTCAAAATCCATGCAGGAATATCAGACTCCCTAAGACTTACATATGATGTATTGTTTATTCTTGAAAAAAACAGTCTGCCATAGGAAGAGCAGAGAAATTTTATGGCCTGTTAAGCAATAGGGGATTAATTATTCTTATGTCCACTGACAGAAAATCAACACAGGACTTCGTCTGAATAGCAAAGAGCAGCTGAATTAACATCACTTTACTGCTAACTTGTTTAAAGTCAGTGTCTCTGACTCATGCTTTGCTACCTGTCCTATGACAGGGCAGCACAGCAGAACTTGGCATTGCTCCTCATGAGTCCCCCACCACCGCCATACTCCTCCCACGCCCCACACACGCAGCCCTGCCCCAGAGCACCCTGCCAGAGGAGAGGATCAGAGAAGGGGGAAATCATTGGTGGGATTTGTGGGAGGACATGGTTGTTCAGCAAGGGAGAAGACTGTAATAGTGTGGTTCTGTGAATCACTGTGATGTTGTGTTAATGTAAGGTGTCACAGGACAGATGAGCCACCTCCTATCCACAATAAATGGACTGAACTGAACACACTGAAAAGCTGGAGAGTAGTCTATTCCAGTGCTACCTCTGATCTTTGCATATGACAGTAGATTAGATTTTATTAATTCGGGCCTCAGATACAGGGAAGTCTCTTCGAATTCTAGCTCTGCTGCTTAGGTTACTAAGGTTTCTTCATTTTCATTTCCCTTGACATTCTTAAATTGTATAGCCATTGTGTCTTTATGAAATAAAGATGGTTTCTTCTCCTTGGTTTTGGAATTATCTTTTTCTCCTTCTAAACTAGCTTATAAACTTAAGAGCATGCTTGCTTTTCCATGTTTATTGGCCTTTCCTTGGCTGCAGCTGCTTCAGCTGTTACACTGTAAAGCTACACCAGATTTTAAGAAAGCTTTTTTGTTTAGTCATTGTCTGTTCATGACAGTTGTCACTGGCTGGTTCAAGTCCAAAGAAACCTGTACAACTGGACCCAGTCCTAAGGGCAGAACACGAAGATGAGGGAAAGCATTGCCTAAGGACCACAGTTGCATAAAGGAGTAGTTCCCCTCATTAAACTGCTGCAGTTTTACAAACATGTGAGACTGTGATGCCACCTCTGTATCAGCTTTGCCACTGTACTCAAATCACCTCCTTCAAAATTTCCAGCCTTCTGTGGTGTGTTGTTTGGCACAGGGGCTGCTTCTTCTGGTCCCACATCCATATAATCCACCTCATTTCATCTGCATGGCTCTGAGGGGTCAGGGAGGGTAAGAGTGGAAAGGAAACATGATTGTGAGGAACAAAAAATGCTGAGAGCTTTTAGTGGTAGTAAAGGTCTCATCTCTGCTTTGCTTAAGCAGAACTGAGCACCTAAATACAGGAAGGAAGGACTGGGAGGAGGAATGATGCAGCCTTCTGGAGGAAGCTGTGATCAGGTCACTGACTCTTTTAAACTCAATTGATGGAATGAAAAAATGGAATGAAAAGAACCATTATGATGTTTTAGTTCTGCTGTATTCCTTCTGATGTGCTTGGATACACCCCTTGGATTAAAAGACTCTCAATGTATCTGATTTTGAATATGAGCTGTCTCTTGTAAAAGAAAAAAAAAAAAAAAAGCTTTTTTTCTTTTATTTTTCCTTCCAACCATTTTCTTCCCCAAAGTGTGTTTATATCTCATAGCTTCTCTTCTTTGGTTTGAAAACCTCCTGGTAGTGACTTCTCTTCAGGGACTGAATTGCTTTTGTGATGAAGTGCTTTCATTTTGCAACAAAGGCCTTATTTTCTTTCCTAATTGAGTTTTCAGCATGTTTTTGTCTTTCTTAATACTTAACCCACTTCCATTTGCATTAGTTAGTTGACTTTCCTTCTGCAAGCTCTGTAAGACCTTTCTTCCCCTTTTCAGAATATCTGCAAAGGCTCACACAGTTTCATTAACATTTCATCTGTTTTGCAGCATTCTGCAGGTTGTCGTCTCAATTGATTGTGCTAAACTAGAGGAGAATTTTGACAGGAAAGATATTTTAAGTCTTGTCTCTTAATTTTGAGTAACACCTTTGTGGGGCAGAGCATCCCACTGAGAACCATGCTCCCAGGAGGTCCCACTCCAGTGGCCACTAATTCATCTGGTGAAAACAAAAGTGCAGGTATTAGGAAGAAATATGGGACAGATTCAGAAACTGAAATTGAGTTTCCCAAGTACTTCTGTCTGACTGACAGGGTACTGCATGCCCTTAGTATGGTTCCCTCCTTCAGTAGGCTTGGCAGTAATTCCAGGAGATGAAGACTCCATGAATTCTGGTAGAATTACCCAAACCATCCAAATAACAAACATGGGAAAATTTGTTCTGCTCTCTCCCTGTACAAGTGTAGTTCTCTGAATATCTCATGGGAACTCTCCTGTTTGTCAATTAAAAATGAAAGCTGTGCACTTTTAGATACAGTAATAAACCCTGGATGCAGTGGGGTTTTATTTCCTTTTGATGAGCTGAGACTTTCAGTGTCTGACAAAATCACAGAATGTGCTGAGTTAGAAGAGACTCACAAGGATCATCAAATCTGACTCCTAGCCCAAGACCACCTCAAGAGTCACACCATGTGCCTGAGAGTATCATCCTAATACTTCTTGAACTCTGTCGGGCTTGGTGCTGGGACCATTTCCCTGGGGAGCCTGTTCCAGTGCCCAACCACCCTCTGGGTGAAGAACCTTTTTTCTGATATCCAACCTAAACCTCCCCTGACAAAACCTGGGGGGTCCTGTCACTGGTCACCACAGAGAAGAGATCAGTGCCTGCCCCTCCTCTTCCCCTCACGAGGAAGCTGTATCTGCAATGAGGTCTCCCCCCAGTCTCCTCTTCTCCAGGCTGAACAGACCAAGTGCCCTCAGCCGCTCCTCACACGGCTTCCCCTCAAGGCCCTTCACTATCTTCATTGTCCTGCTTTGGATGCTCTCTAATAGCTTAATATTTTTCTTATCTTGTGGTGCCCAAAACTGCACACAATGTTCAAGGTGAGGCTGCAGCACAGCAGAGCAGGACAATCACCTCCCTCGACCGGCTTTGCCTGATGCCCCCTAAGTCGTAATCCTTGAAACGTAACAGGCAATTGGCGCCTGCCATTTGTACAGGGGAAACGGAAAACCTGAGAGCTCCCTTTGAGGGCTCAGCAACAAACCCAGGGATGATCGCCCTCGCTTTCTACTCTGCCCTCTTCTCCTACTCGGGATGGGACACGCTCAACTACGTCACCGAAGAAATGCAGAACCCCGAGAGGTAAACACGTGCTTTTCCTTTGAATCTCGGGCAGGTGATGGCAGGGTAACCCCCTCTGTATTTGTTTCTGATTGAAAATTATTCAGACTATTTTCTCTGCAAAATCCTTATTCTTTTCAAACAAAGGAATGAGAACTCTTGCTGATTATTGTGCTCAGTCATCAGTTGTATTGCACTAATAAATCACGCGTCTGCATATATTTTACACCTTACACTTCAGACTAGAATTTTTAAAGGAAGAAAACAAATCCCTGCTGAAAGCAGGGAAAAGCATGGGTCCTTCTAGCCCTCTAAAATGCCCTCCTTCTTTTCAGTGAGACAAAACAATTATTTTTCTAGGACTGGTTTTGCCACCAGTAGAGTAAGAATGTCAGGTTTACGACTTTTATAACATGGCCTTCAGCATTACTGTTTATGGGCAAATACCATCTCCTCCCCTCTGTAGGGATGTCAGCCCTGTGGGAATTGTGTGCATCAGCTACTTAAGCTGATACAGTCCACCCGGTCGCAGGACATGCACAGGTTATGAGTCCGGAAAAAAATGTCACAATCAAGAAAATACCGAAGTGTGCATTTAAATTCAATTGCTTCATATGAAAGACAGTATATTAAATTTACATGTATGAATGTACATTTTTTTTCGCTAAAACTTGTGACAGACCCACAAGCAACAAACTGAGCTGCTTATGGAATTGCTCCACACATGGCTGCATATTTTGTAAGCCCATGATTATAAAATGATGGATTACCAGATGTGATGGAGGTATCCATTCACAAATGTTTCAGTCTGGGAACAATTTTCTACTTAAGAATTTTTTGTATTTAAAGAACATAAACTAATTTGTTTCCATTTTCCTTTTGCAGAAATCTACCTCTTTCTATTGCAATTTCAATGCCTATTGTGGCTACTATTTACTTGTTGACTAATATAGCATACTACGTAGTGTTGGACATGTCAGCTCTCCTCACAAGTGATGCAGTGGCTGTGGTAAGTTGGGAAAAGTAACTGAAAGAGAAGACACTGCAGAAAAATCTCAGGTAGCATACTTCTTGGTGAGCAATTGAAATACTTTCATGATGAATGGGGCTGCTTTGGTTAAAGCACTTTTTTTTCATATAGCAGTACCTGTATATTGGAAGTTGCATATGAAGAATGTGTCCAATAAATCTGCTCCTGGAAAATCCTCTTATATACTCTAAATCATGCTCTTAACAGGTCATCATTGGAAAGATGCTCTTGCCAGGATCAGACAGAGAAAGAGCTATAAAAGTCTGGGTGGTTGAAGAACCAGGAAGTTTTGTTATCATTTTAATTTATTATGTGTGATGTTTAATTCTGCAGGACCACAGCAACATTTTCAACACAAAAATGTTCACTGAAATGCTTTTTTAAGACCTTATCAATATTATACAGAAGTAAAATGAAAACTCATGGATTACTGTAGTTGGGATTTGTCAGAATAGATTAAATCAAATACATCTTCTTTTCCCTCATTGACTTGATTAGGCTTAGATTATTTTTATATATTTTTTTAATATATCTGCCATTTTAATTTTGATACTGATCAGCTTTTCCAAATACTGATTTCCCAAGTCATTATTGAGTGTCATAAGAAAGCATGGGGTATGACACTACGTTTGGCATGGTGTTTTTTTGTGAGTTTCTCAGGACTGTCCATATGTGTAATGTAATGGGTCTCACCATGATTTCCTTCTTCTGTTACAGACATTTGGCGGTGAAACCCTTAGTCATGCTAAGTGGATAATTCCTATAGCAGTGGCCATGTCTTGCTATAGTGGCTTAAACTCATCAATTATTGCAGCATCTCGGTATGGAATAGAAGATTTATTTTAAATAATTGAAAAGAAATAATTTATTATTAATCTACATTCTTTATTACTACATGGTAAAAGTGACCCAGTTATTTTTTTTGCCATGTCAAGTTGTTCATTTGTGATGGAGGGGCTGTTACGATCAGATGTGTCTTCTCGTGATCAACACCACTTGATAAACTAAAGCTACTTGAGATGAGAGCAGCACTTACAACAGAGTAATAAAAGAATTATTTCTTCATTTTGTCAGAAGCTATTCCTGGTTGAGTCTTCTTATTTGTTTTTTAGGCTTTTTTATGTTGGAGCCAGGGAGGGACACCTCCCTGTCAGCCTGAGCTTGATTCATTTGAAATGCTTCACACCAGTCCCTGCTCTCCTCTTCAACGTAAGTGACAGCCCAGCCTCGAGCAGCCAGGGTTCAGACCCAGGGGTAAAACAGCTCACCTCTGCCTGGTGTAATCACAGGCTTCTCCTGCGCTGGATGCATCTTTCACAAATGCCCACAACTTCTAAAACTGATTGAGGGGGTGGGTGTTATTTTTTCTGATAGGATTTTATTTTCAGTGGAAAGAGAATGGCTTGATTCACATTCATACACTCCTCAAACAATATTAGTGAGAAGTACCATACCATTACTGAGAAAAGAGAGAATGGCTAAATATGTAATGGTATAGACAGGAACTGTGTATGTCATTATGTGAGCTTTCAGTGTCACTGGAGGAGAATATGGCAGGAACGTCTTTCAGAGCCTGCGATAGACTGATATTCTATGACTCTAATTATAACAGGAGTGACAAAGCACTTAAAATTAAATTTCTACCATTGGATGCCTATAGCCATATTGACTTTTTTCCTGCTGTCACTAAATAAATAAGTCTTGTGACACAAAACTGAGGAAACAAAAGTTACAGAATTAGTGCAAATAATTTTCATAAATAATCCATGTATCTGAGTGCATATTTTATTTGGTGTCTGCCTTTGCCCTGTGCTACATATTATTTATAAATAGATTATCATACTGGTCCAGTTTGTTATCAAATAATTTCACTAAAAGTTATAATGTCATTATGAACATTTTTCTTACAGGGATTAGTAAAATGAGCTATACTCACTTAGTACAGCACCATTCACATTTTTCACGTGGAAAGTGGAAGTTTTTTCTGCTCATCAGTTAACACAGACATTAAATTCCCAGTGGCTTGGCTCTCTCCACACAGACAGTACAGCATACCTGCAGGTCACAAAATTTATGAGTGGATTCTGGGAGCCTCTGACAGTGAAAGTAAATTAAAAGTTTGTTTTCAAACTGAAGCCAACCAGAACAGCACAGGAAGCCTCTGCGTACTCAAAGCTTCTTTGCAGCCTTCTCCATACCGCAGCAGTGTCTCGGGCTCCTCACCTGGCCTTCTTGCTGAAACACACCTTCATAGACCCAACACCTCTTCAGCTAAATGTGGTAGTCTCACTGTTATGTCTAAGGAAACATATTTCACACAGCATATTTGCAGATTCTCAAAGTTTCCAGTACATCATTCTTGCAAGGACCTGATTTCCTAAATCCAGAGAAATACGTTGGAAACAGGCCCGTTTATAATTTTACTCTCCCTTTATTATCACATTAAAAAAGTCTTTGTTTTTATTATCTCTAGGGCTTAATGACTTTGCTTTATCTCCTTGTGGAAGATGTTTTCCTCCTCATTAATTACTACTGCTTCAACTATTGGCTCTTCGTGGGTCTGTCTATTGGAGGACTAATATATTTGAGATATACTCAGCCACATAGACCACGGCCTGTCAAAGTAAGTAAACAAGAGAGCATGCAAGCCCTAAAAGCCAGCAAATGCAAGTGTTTATATGATCTTTAATACCACAACCACAACATTACCAGTTATGGCAATTTATCAGCCATAGAAATCCTTTCAAAATACAAGATGAAGGAGCAAAACCCATTTGAGTTTTCCACAACAACATCCATTCTGGTACTTTTGCTGTGAGGTTGAAATGATATTTACCATTTATTTTTCTTCCATTCGAATTTATAAATATTTTTTATTTCAAAATAAATAAAGAATAAATAAATGTCTGGGGTTCTTAGTCCATCCTGGAAGAGCAGGAGACCTCAGCAGACCTAGTGATGGAGGCTCCAGAGAGGTTAACACTCTGATAAAACTTAGACGATTTAACAAACGCAGCAAAATCCCTCCAAAGCCCGTAAATGTCCACAATTCTGCTCAAACAGAAGATCAAAAGCTAAATAATCAAATATATTTTGGTTGTTCCCTCCCATTGCATCGTGGTCATAGACAGTAAAATGCAAGTTTAATGATTGACTTCGAAGAGCATTTAACTATGAGTTAGGAGAGGGAGACTGCACAGAAACAAAGTGTGTCTAAAAGTTGTTCTAGTTTTAATCCAGTGATTGTCCAGGAGGAAGGGTGGAAACACACAGCTTCCCACAGGCACACAAACCCATGCCCTGGCTCCCATTTGTTGGCTCCAGCACCTGCATTTGCCTCTGCAGTGATGCAGTAAATATTAAGAGAATTACAAATTAACACCCAACCTAAACATTTCTTCCTTTTCACTCTCTTCTTAAACTCCTGCATTATTTTTACAAACACTTGTTTTTCCCATTGAAGTGTAACATCCTGATTAATTGAAAAAAAAAAAAAATGTCTCAAAGAAATAAAATATGCTCAGGACCTACTGCTAGAAATGTTTCCAGTCTTCCAGAGCTAACCAAATTTTCCTGAAGCATGTTCACACTTATTTCTAAACTCTCCCCCAAAATATGTGGAAGATAAAGATTAAATCTTGCAATCTTGCCTTATTGGCAGTTTTATTTCTGACTCTACTAAAATAAGGATTACAGTCAGATTATAGATAATGGCTGTTTAATTATTGTCCGCATTTGTCAGATTACTTAACTCCACGACTCCACATACACCTTTTCCTTTTCTGAAATGTAGTAACTTACATTTTTAACCTTTATAAGGAGAAAGAAGAAGTTTTTATACCAGTAAACTGTCAGGAGCTTCAGCTAGTATTCAAGTGTGAGCTCCTGGACTCTTAAGAACATTCACTACGTCAGACAGTGAAAAAAAAAAATAGTGAAAAATAAATTCTTGAAATTATTATTGCCATTTTCATAGAATAATAGAATGTTAAGGGTGTGAAGGGACCTTGAAGATCATCCAGTCCCAACCCCCCTGCCATGGGCAGGGACACATCCCACTAGGCCAGGTTGCACAGAGCCTTATCCAACCTGGCTTTGAACACTGACAGGGTTGGGGCATCCACAACCTCCCTGGGCAACCTGTTCCAGTGTATCACCACTGTGAGCAGTAAAGAGTTTCTTCCTAGTATCTAGCTTAAATTTCCCCTCTTTCAGTTGGTACCCATTACTCCTTGTTCTTTCACTACAATTCCTGACCAAGAGTCTCTCTCCAGCTTCCCTGGAGGCCCCCTTCAGGCACTGGAAGGTTGCTATGAGGGCTCCACACAATCTTATCTTCTCCAGGCTGAACAGCCCCAACTTGCTTAGCCTGTCTTCGTTGGGAAGGTGCTCCTGTCCTCTTAGCAATGTTGTGGCCCAACTTCCCTAATTTGTGTTATAGTATTTGTTAAGTGCTCACAAAATGGTTGCAAATCAGTCCATTAGTTCTATGGCATCAAGATGGTACCTGAAAGTCCAGCTGAGGTAGTTCCCAATCAAAATTACACTTAAAAACTCACAACTGAAGTTAGAGGGAAAACTACCCATTACTACTCTGTTTGAAAGTACTGCTTTCAAAGGTTGATCTTTTCCTAACTGTAAAGGAATTGAGCTTGTGCAGGCCTGAAAAAAATACAATGGTCAGATACTCAGGTGTGTACCAAATAAGAGGCTCTCAGCGGTGTACACAGAAGTTGTCTGTAAGGAGTCAAAAGATTCAGTACACACTTTTATCATTGACATGTCTAACTTTAATCTGCAAAGCCTGGCATTTTTGCAATAGAGTATTTATTGCATCTTTTAATAAATGGTTTGTTGTTTGGTTTTTTTGTCTCCACAGCTTAGCCTCTTCTTCCCTATAGTGTACTGTTTATGTTCCCTTTTCCTGGTCTTAGTTCCTCTCTACAGTGACACAATCAATTCCCTTATTGGCATTGGTATTGCCCTCTCAGGCATTCCTGCATATTATTTGGGAGTCTATCTGCCAGTTGAAAAACGACCTAAATGTCTACAGTGGCTCTCTGGTAAGCAAGATCATTTTTTCCTAGTCACTGTGAGAAAACCCTGGTCAGAAGAAAGAAAGAATAATTTTGCCTAAAATCCTTTTTCTTTATTAAACTTTGCTATGCTTTTGTATGTGGCATGTCATCTGCTTCATCACATGGTCTTGTACTTGTACAAACCAGTTGAATATATGGATGCTATATGGTCATCTGATATCTGTCATGTTGAGCTGTTTCCATACGTTGGCTCAATAAAAGCCGTGTAGGATTGTGAATACTAAATGCCTGCTTTTTACTCCCTGGGAGGCAGAAATACCAGAACACCATTGCTTCACTTTCTATCCAAGGCATGGAACATCATATCAGAGGAGTCCATGCATTTTCATAAACAATGAAATAATTAATTATTGGCTTGAAGGGTAGTTTCCACTCCCCAAATTTGGGCAGTCTAGAAAAGCAAAATTTTAATGTTTTAATTCACTTTGAACTCAGCTATCAATCTGACAATTCAATTAAAATGTTGATGAAACTCTGATTAAACAAGACTTTCAGTTTAAATACTGAACTTCTTTTAGTTATCTGCCTATACCAGGCTTAATTCAATTGATTAAGATGTTTTAAGATTTTCCTAATACCAGTGTAATGTTTTCAAATCCTCAAAATCCATATATGTCTAAGATATGTTATAACTTTGTCTAATTCATTTTTGCTATTGCAGCTACAACAACAAAGTATGTTCAGATGCTCTTCTACTGTGCTCTCTCAGACCTGGACATAGATGTGGAACCCACAGCAGCTAAGAGTAAATAGAGTTGCCTCATCATTGAGAGTTGGGCCGTGACATCTCCCATCGGGAGCAATTTTTGTTATATGAAGTTCTCCCCATGTGTTCAGTCATACTAAAGCACTAATCACTGTACTGCGCATCAGTTTGATGTCAGTTAAGTTTTGCTTGTTAGCAGATTAGACTAGTTCAGTCTTCTTAAATGGAAAAGACAATAACTGCTGTTAAAGGAAAAAAAAAAAGCCATGAGTCTTGCAACCTAGACCTTAAAAACAGGCGCTCCAGCTCTAATATGGTTTGTTGTTATGCAGTACCATTTGTCATCCTTGTTGGCAAGGCATACTTCCTTTCTGTATTTATATTTGAATGTAACCTACATTGTTTCTAATTTGCATTTCATTGTTCCTCTTCAATTAACCCCAGTTAAGGTAGTTTAATCTTATACAAGTCCCTGTAACTTCTGGAATTACTGTGTTTTATTGTTGTCTGCTCAGAGAAAGAGCAATGGAATAGGCAATTGTTGCTACTTAAACCTCTCTTCATTCCCATCCCACACTGTAAAGTCACTTGCAAGATTGTAATTTCATGAATGTCCAACACCGTGTGTTTGCTGATAGGGCTCCTTCGTAACCTTCTGTTTGCGTTTCAATGCCATCTGCTCTGGCAGCTTCCTTTCAGCAAGGTGTTCTTTTGATACAAAGCATGAACAATAAAAATGCACTTAGTTAAGGTAAACATCAAGATATTAGAGATGCTTGTTTTGCTTTTTGGAAGCCACTGCTTTCAAGCACTGAAATCAGGTCTCACACCCACAATACACAAAGAGGAAAGAAGACCTGGGGTGTAGTTTAGTTTGCTTAGCTCAGAACATGCCCACGTACTCTTCACACAACACATGCCTCTGTTACAGTACAGCACCACTGTGATCCTGCTCTATGATTGTACAGAAATGCTGTATTTTTGACCCATCTCTTACAAAGCACTGATCAGCAACAGAGCTGTAGTCCCAGACTGTGTCAGGGCACAGAGAGAGTACAAACTCTACAAGTCAGTACCAAACACATGACAGTCTTTGCCTCCATGGAGTTCCAGGTCACTTGAGGCTGAGCAATATGTCACACCAAGAGTGCACTGTACAGTCCCCTGGCGATTTCCATGGAAGACCAAAGTTTCTGAGTGATTTGAGGCACCTGAGGTGATACCTCAGGGGGTAACACATAGGAGGCATTACAGGTGGTATAGTAAGGGCTACAGACTAAGACCATTTCCACGGAGAATTCTAAGCTGAGAAACTTCTTTTGTTATCTGTTCTTTGCCAAAATCTTTGTTTTTGTATGAATCTGTGTGTTGGGTCTGGCAGAGATGGAGTCCATTTTCCCCACAGCAGCCCTCACAGTGCTGTGCTTTGTATTGGTATCTAGAAACATGTTGATAACACACCAGTGTTTTGGCCACTGCTGAGCAGTGCTCCCACAGCATCAGCACTGTTTTCTTCAACGTTCCACCCCCATCAGGAGGCTGGGGATGGGCAGGATCCTTGGAGGGGACACAACTAGGACAGCTGACCCAAACTGACCAAAGGGATATTCCATACTGTATGATGTCAGCTCAGATATAAAAGCTAAGAAAAGAAGCAGGAAGGGGAGGCATTTGTTATTTACAGTGTTTGCCTCCTGGAGCAACCACAACATGTGCTGAAGTCCTGCTTCCCAGGAAGTAGCCGGGCATTGCTTGCTGATGGAAAGTAGAGAATAAAATGATTTTTTTCCCTCTTTGCTTGTGCACGTTTGCTTCAGGAAACTGCTTTATCTCAACCCTTGAGTCATTTTCCATCTTATTCTCTCTCCCCTGTCCAGCTGAGAAGAGGGAGTGATAGAGCAGCTTGGTGGGCACCTGGCATCCAGTCAAGGTCAACCCACCACAGTCTGTTAGCTTTCTGGGTGTGATGCACAGGAATTCATTTTCTTTCTTTCTGGGCAGAAGTAAAGCAGTAGTCAGATGCAAGCTTATAAATGTAAATAAAGTTATTGAAATCCTGTATGGACATTGGAATCTCAGAAATATTAATGTGTTTGTTGATTTTTCACTCCTAAAAAATAATACATGTAAGTTATTGTCAAATATCTAAAGCAAGACATAGATGTTGCAAGTGTTTAAACAAATAAACATTTGAGCCTCGGCAAATGCTATAGTTTTATGGGTTTAAAGCATAAAAATAATACTGTGAAAGAAGTTTGCCCTGCCTTATATCTCACAAGCTGGGTTGCCAGGAGAGCAGTGAGTCTCTAACTCTTATCTGTGTTCTCTGTAACACAATAAAATAAGCACTTATGGATGGAAAAATTTTGAGTTGCTCTCAGATGGGACATAAGAACAATTCAAACACTTTCTTGCTCTAAGAATTTATTTTTTTTTTACATTATTCACAGATGCTCAATTATGCAGTAAGACAATAAAACATGTTACTTTTTCAGAGGCAGTCTTAGCACCTAGGCTAAGTATCTCATCATTACATGACAGAGGAGGAGGCTGTTTGACATCTAGTTTTCCAGCTGACATCTCTGTGGTAGAAGGGATTGGGATATGGATAACACTGGAAGCCTTTGAAAGATGCAGCCCATGAAGGTGAAGGTGTTACTGCAAAGCATAACAGGAGTCTGCCAGGCTGCAGGGACAAGATTCAATTTCTGTGTCACCAGAGGAAAACAAGCTGGTGTTGATAGAGAAAAGACTGTCAGCCATAGCAAGTCTGAAGGTGGCTGGGCTTTGCATGAGCCTGAAGCGCTGTAAGGGCAGTTGTGTGTTCCCTGGATACTGAGGTAAGGAAATGCCTTCATACATCAAGCAGGATGACGATATTGAAATGTGAACCAACCTGAGAGATGCACAGCCTGACGCTGGGACAGGTCACAGTTCTGTTACAGGACGAAGTGCCTTCGGTGCATGTGAGACTTGAAACTGAAGGCATTTCCTAAATATCTTTTCTTGAAATATGTCTTCGCTGTGTCACAGAAACTTTAGAAGTATTATTGGAGAATCTTTCAATCTGTAGTACTAGATTTGTCAAGCCCCGGTTCTGAAAAGCTATCAGGTTTTGTCAATCTTCCCATTTTTTTTCTGCAGGATTGATTTTTTAACTTACGAGGAGTGGCAGCCAAGCAACTATGTGAAGTGTATTTTGCAAGTGGCTTAAATATTCTAAAAATAAAAAAATAAAAAAAAGTGAATAAGGGAAATAAAATGTAAACCAAAATAAGATGCCATACAGTAAGGGAAGAATTAACTTCTTTGTCTTGTACATCAAGAGCCTAGATTATTACCACAAAAAATTATAAATGCTTATTTAGGAACACACATTTAATGTAATGGATGTCACTGAAAGACATGAAAGATGAGTAGGCTACTGAAATATCTGGCTATTGGCTACCTTGAAAGGTCAGCATTAGAGTCAAAGGAATGGAGGGGAAGTTTGGTTACATGACCATGGATTTAAAACAGGAGAGGTCAACATTAAAGCAAATGATCAGGGGTTGATCTTCTTGCGAAGAATAAATGAGAATGAATTGGTTCATGCTACAATTTCAATAAGAAAACCACAGTAGAAATTAGTAGATGTTTAAACAGCTCTTCACTCAAAATATGCTGTCTATCAAGTGACAGAACTGAATATAGATCAGCAAACAAAGAGAACAAAGATCAGCAATATGTTTACCTAATGCTCAGAAATGTTCATTTCACAGAGCCAAAACCAATTGTGAGCCACACCTGCTGGAGGGAGGGAGGGCAAAAAGAGTTCACACTGGAAGAAAACCTTCTTGGTGATGTTTGAGAACATTCTACCTATATGCAGTTACTAGGGGGAAAAAAAGAAAAAAGAAAAAAGAATGGAGCATGCACTGGTTTAAAAGTGGAATAGATTCTTCCTCTATATAGAAGAGCAAAGAAACAGAAGAAAGGCAAATGTGATGGTAATGACCATAAGGTCAAGGACAAGCTGCTGAACAAGATGCCTGACATGCTTCTACAACAGTACAAAAGAATTTCTGAATGGTTGCAATTCACATTGTGTGCTTGTGTCAAAATATGCTCGTTATGGTGATATTACATTATTTCTGAGTAGTCATTGCTCTTGCCCATATCGTGTCATCATGTAAGGAAACCTGAAAATTAATTTCACCTTTCTCTTGCTATCTTAGGAGTTACGTCCTGTCTGTCTCAGAGTTTCTGTGGTCATGGAAGCAGAATTTAAAAATTCTAGTGGACTTACATTTGACTCCACAAGAGGGAGAACTCCTCTGCTTGATGTTCTCGGAAAAGAAAGAGGCTGCCGTTTTGGGATCTTCTGCTCGGAGCAGTAGAACCAGAACGATGTGTAAATTCCTGCGCAAAGCAAAATCCTAAGAAGCACAGGCTTAACTCCAGTGAAAACTGTTACCTGCATATTCTGAATAATACCGTACAACAGCCTGCTGCAAACTCAACTGAGGATGAGGGTAAAGTTCAAACATTACTCTTTCCTGATAGACTTGCCTTGGTGTCTGTAACAGCAGACAGATTTTTCTCATCATGGCTGTTTCCAATATATAGGAACATGAATGAAAAGGATCAAGAACATCTTTTTCAGAACTTCCACATTAAGCATAAATAATCAACAACCTAATACATTATAAATTGTCTATTTTATGGAAAAGAAAAAAACTATTCTCTTTGAATGTCTGAGCAGTTCTTCATCCTCATACTCTCCTTTTTTGTTCTTTATCTTTTTCTCAGAAAAAACTTGTGAAATATCCAAGTCTCTCTGCCATTTGGTAGTGAATTATTTATAGACACCCTTTGGAAAATACAGAGCATAAGTCAAAACAGTTGCTTGCTGACCTCCTTCCAATATGATGTCAGTACATGAACAGCTATAGCCTTTGTTTTTTATATATATACATATTTGCTATTTTTTTCATATCACTCTCTTAAATTGAATTCTTCCTTAGCTGCCTACTAGAACAATCCTCTAGCTCTGCCACTTAGTGGAATACCAAGCCATTCTTGCCCTTTGTCTCAGCTTATGATATCCATCTACTGCTAGTAATTCTTTTGATACATTAAGGTACTCTGAATTAGCTCCTGCCATTAATAGCTGCAACTGAATCATGTGTACAGAGCAGGCAAGATATCTGTAAACAGTTGCCAGCAAAAGGCACCTAGTGGAGAAGAGTATGCAGATTTTATTCCTTTTTTCATTTTGCTTATTTTTCTATCAGGTGGAGCACCTGTATTAGATGTAGTGCTTGCTACAAATCCAGGTGGTAAAGAGATTTCTATTGGCCTACTGACTTCTCCACGTATCTCAATTACTCACTCTCCAGAATGCATTTAATAGTGGCAGACTTAACAGCATTCCCACTTTCCATTCATGCCCTCATTTCTCAGCTGCGTGGTTTCTGAGCTCTGCTGGATTGCTTGCTAGGCTTGCCTCACAGCATGGTGGCCCTTGGGTCATTTACCATGGTAGCACCTTACATCCTTGCACTACACAAGCCTTGCCTCTTGCTCCTGTGGGACATACACTTAGGCAGGACTTTTTGGACCTGCTGCATCTGAGGAGGAAGTTACTGAAGCTGAAGCAGTTCCAGCTGACCCAAAGTGTAACTCCTCACCTTCTGGATGTCCGTGGCTTCCATGAGCACATTGGCCCTGACTTCATATTGACTCCTATTTAGCAACAGAGGTCAGGGAGCAAGATTTATTCCTAATATTCACTGTAACTAATAGATCAAATCCCATATATACTAAATATTGAGTTGAGAGCTGCAAGTCACTAAGGTGTTTCTGCTTTTTTGAGACAGAGCAGAATACCAGACTTCATGGCTATTTTGGTCCAAGACAAATGCTCTAACTTTCTTAGCTTTGAGGTCTTTTGAAAAGTAAGGTTTATTTAGTAATCTATACAATCTATATAATCTGATTCTTGTTGCAGGTAAGAATTTGACGGTACAACAAAATTTGAGAGGCCCCTGGGCCACAACAGAGTCTGACCAGCCGTAGCTGTTGCTGTGAACATCTTTTGGAGGTCTCAGAAGCAGGATAGAATGAGAAGTGACGACATAAAAACTATCTAGAATAAAAAGAATGAACACGTTTATTCTATTCAGCAAACAGTAATTATTTTCTTCTTCATTAAAATGCTAAACCAAGAAAATCAGATGAGTTCTTTTATTTCTCCAAAACACGGGACACTAGAAATTAAACAAGATGGAACTGCCTGGGAAAGATGAGGGAATCACTAGAAGAAATGTGGCTGTGATTTTATCCCCTCTCCTCTGTTATACTAAGTTGTCCTCCTGCAATTTATCAAGACAAACTAGGTAAATGTTTTTACTTTGAACTTAGAAAACATTTACTTCTACAAACAGCTTCACAAGCAATCTAGTTGCCGCACAGGGACTAGTCATACAGTAAATGACTGCCAAAACACGTTTAAACTGTGGGAGACTGGGGAAGAAAAGGATCCAGGAAACTATTTCTTTTTCTCTTTAAGACATCTAGTGAGATGACTACATAAAGTATCTGGTTTAGTGAGTACTATAGTACTCAATGCAACCTGCAAATAAACAGCTAAGCCATGCTGGTTTTACTGGAATTATTCCAGTCTTCCTCAGCCATGCATATTCTCAAAGTAACACTGTTTTATGTTAGGGGTGCAAAGTGTTGACTAATCCTCATACATCAATATAGCAAGATTTGTAATTAAGATTACTGAGGATTTATCTAATGTTTTCCTTTTTCTTTTTTTTTTTAAATTTACATACAAAATGGTCATTACTCTTACGTCTTTCTGTGTTTTTTGGCTTAATTTCCAATGGACAATAATAAAAAAGAATATACAGTCCCAGTATCTCTCTCAAAGAGCTTGGGGTTTTTTTGTACAGGCTGAGCAAATCTGTCACTGTTCTGTCACTCTCCCCAGTGGTGCAGTCCTACCATCACATCTGGAGTGAAAGGTATGGTGCTCTCTGACATGCCAGACATCTCAGGGAAGTGGACCGAGTTGTTCAGTTGTGACTTGATTTTTTTAAGAAGTAGCCTTTTGATTCTGCCTGCTTCTTTTCTAGTTCCCCTCATTTCCTAGTAGTATGGACTGAGCAAGGATTCCAGCGAAGTCCATGAACACCAGTCCAGCTGTTGATCATATTGAAATTCCTGTGAATTGCCACCCCTAAGTGGTGCTACATAGAAATCAAGTGAGCAGAGTTGGATCCAAAAGAAAGGGAGTTATAAAATGTATACAAGCTCAGCTACATACTCAAGCACTGAAAGACTTTTGGTGGCTCCTCAAAGAGTCCATGCTGAACTCTCCAAGAAGATACTAACAAATTTTCCAGTATGCTGGGATGCTCTGAGAGATCCACAAGAAGAGCTCAGTGCCTGTGCACCAGGAACTGCTGCGATTATCAGTCTAAAGGAGGGCAAGTGAAAGTTTACAGTATCCGAGCCTGCAGTAAATGCTCGCCACATAGTCACATTTTACTCCTGAGGTAATAAGAGCCAGCAGAGAAGCACTGGAGAAATACCTCAAAGGAATTAAGGAGTGTTCCTCGAAGAAGGTTACATGTCTGACAGCCTGGCTGAGTGCCTCTGCACCAGTGCATGCAACATGGCCTTCATGTAATGTTAAAGATACAGCTTTGCATTATTTGTTCCAGTTGCAGTCTGCTGCATTATGGGAAGGCTGTGCATTCTCCTTTATTTTTATAATAGTAGAGGTCCTCTTTCACCCTGCTGAGTGTTTCTAGAAGGAATATGAGGCTTAGGGTACCTAGAAAGGCAGCTATAATTCAGTACACACACTTTCAGTACATACTGCCACTTCTGTCACTATGGAGAAAGATGTGAAAAAATATTTCTCAGTACAGACACTAACACAGACCTAAAGCCTTTCTGCTTTTGAGGACATTCTGACAGCAGTTGCCTGGGCAATGTAGCATTGTAGATGTGGGGTGAAGGCTGCTTCTCCAAAGCACAATGCTGTGCTGGCAGTGGTGGAGCTGGAAGCCTGGAACTGGGCAGAGGAGCAGCTTGGGATGTGGGGGAGGCGCAGAAGGGAGCACAGGGCATTCTGACCTCCCCCACTGTGGAGGTTTCGTCCTGTTGACATCCATGGCACCGTATTACTAAATTCGAGGTAAGAAAAAGGATGAGGATTGACAACAGCTCAGCCTCTCTTGTGACTGGGCAGATGTATCAGCACAGGCCAAGGTGGGGTAACACAGCCTCCTGAATACAGTGCAGACAATCCATTTCTGATTGGAGTTCAGAGAAGGATGCTTTTGCAAAATCAGGTGCCTAGAAACAGGATGTAGGGCAAAGGCTTGTGACAATGAGTCACCTTCATGGCTTCAACACCCCAGCCTCAAGCCACACGGGTTTTTAGATGCTCTAAGGCTCTACTATATTGCTTTAGCAGATTGAAATAAGCTACAGCGCAAACATGGTCATCAGGAAACAATCAATTGGGAATTATTTTTCTGCGGGAAGTAAGGCCAGAATATGTATTTCTCACCCCAAATGCACTACAGGGCACTGTCAGAGAAATGCTGTGTTCTGGCTGATCACAGGCACTACAGCAGTCCTGTGGTGCCAAGGACATCTGAGGTTAAAGGACAGTGGCTTGGGCTCAGCTGAAGATGATAGCCGGGCAGACCAGGCAATAGCTGTGCTGAGGATATGAAGGTGGGCACAAGTAGCTTTCTGCACAAATGGGACAGACACTCAGCATCCTACAGCTAGAAAAGGAATAATCACACTCTGACATCTACTAGTATATAAATAATCCTAATTAAACAGCTCCTGCATTGATAGGCTGGTGGCTGAGAGTCCTTAAGTGGTGTGAGGTATGTGCTTGTGGTGTTCAGCTCTGAGAGCCAGCATGGCTGAGCAGTGCCCATGAGGGTCAAGGGAGGACAGCTGCAGGTACCAGGCTCTCAGATCAATAAACCTAAAAACCCCCCATCAGATATAAAGTAGCAGTGTTGAATTCTTTTCTGTTAGGCCTTTTTGTTTCTCTGCTTATTCTTTAGTTGCATTTCAAACCTTTCACTGCAATAATGAGGCATGGAAAGGTTATTTGTTTGGGTAGATTTCTTCCTTCATTAATTACTTTTTGGGTTTACAGAATCAAAAGATTCAAGTTAGGGTTTAACCAAAACCATAGAACAGTTTGAAGTGAGAAATACAATTAACAGATTTTAGAGTGCAGAGAACTGATGTGGAACCAGGGAAGAAATAAGCAATTGGTGTGGTAGGACAATATCAACCTTTCTGCAACAGCCATACTAGAAGAAAACACACAAAAATTTTAGAATGCCATATACCTGGTTTTTTTTTCCTTTTTCCCTTCACATAACAACAGTTTACTTCTTTTCAATTTCTTTTCTCTTGCTTTCCCTCCCCCACCCCCCACTTCTTCCTTTCTTTATTATTTCACTCCCATAACTATATTCACTTGAGAGTGATTTTACTTTGTACAACAGTATTAAGGACATTGCTTCTTTTTTCCCTTCCTCCCCTTCAAGATTTGCTTTAATGACTTGTCCTAATTATGTTTGAACAAATTCTTTATTATGTTCTCAGATTTTCTGTGGTATGATCACTTAACTTGTAAATTATAATTGCAGATTTTTTTATCCATGCAGACAGAATATTATAACTGTAACTGCTACCTCCCTTTTAGCTTTCATTAGAGCTTTACACTCAAGGAATTTAAGACAGTTCAATTTTAGGAATAAACAGGATGTACTGTCCTAAAAAAATAACCTTTTTGTCTTGCAAATGCAAATGCTCTCATATAATGTCTTAAACTTTTAAAAAGATAGTCTGCTGAGTGATATCTGGGTGTGGTAAGAATTAGACCACAGTTTGAAATAAAAACAATACTTCTGAGCACATTAGAAATGGACCAAAAATCATACCAATGTTTGTGGGGCCAAAATGACTTATTGTAGCTGAAAATTTGACCAAATATATATTCAAGAGACAGTTCTGCCTTGCCATTGCATTGGTAAAACAAGTCCTCTTTGCTGGAAAGATGAATGATGGATGGTACAGGCTTCCTTTCAGTAGCTTAACTTCCTTGCAGTGTTCCATATAATGAGGAGAGCCATTTGAGACCTGAGCTAATGATTTCACAGAAATGCCCTGCAAAGCTGAAAAAAATCAAAATCAATCGATCTGAGTTTGCTCAAGGAAGGAAAGGATGAGCGGAAAAGTGAAAGAAGGCTGTGGAAGAGTCAAACCATTAAAACTGTCACTTCTTTTTCAGAAAGGTCATGCTTCTGTAAAAAGTTTGAGACATGAAAATCATCACAGTAATCTTCACAGAACTTGGCTAAAGTTTTAATTGGTGAGCATTTAAGATTTTTTTTCCTTCATTCACTCTGAACTGGGGTAAAGGGTAGGAGAAAAGTTACTGAATTAGAAAATTATTTTAAGCTGTGATATTTTTTAATTACCAGCAGATCACTGATGCTAGGTAAAAATAAAACCACATTTTCATCTGCTATAAATGGCATAAGTTGATACAAATTGACATTGCTCTATTACCACTTAACAGTCCAATGAAGATATGGAGAGTTTTTGGGGGGGTTTTTTTGTTTGTTTGTTTTGTCTTTGATTGCTTGTAGAATCTCTTTTCGATTATCATCTAATTCCCAACAGCACTTAGAAACCAGCTTAAAGATGCTAAAAGGTTATTGACTTAGTATCTGTATCTTTATTGACCTAAGCCAATAGTCCGTAGAGTTTTTGCTCTGATTTAATTCCAAATGTTTTGATTTATCAGACCTAGATTGACAATTTAGCTCTGCATTCTCATTCCTGAGGGTATGTATTCACTCTTATGATATCCAGACTTGCTAATGGAATGAAATGCTGCAAAGGCTTCCTACAGCGTTCACTAAAACATTGTTTCCAGTAGCAGATTTCTCTTACTTCTGTGCAGATTTGATTCATATGGGGCCTCTTCTCCTTAGAATGACAGAATCATTTTACCTGGAAAAGAGCTTTAAGATCCAGCACTGCCAAGTCCACCACCAAACCACATCCCTAAGCACCACGTCTATTGTCTTTTAAAGACCTCCAGAGATGAAGACTCAACCACTTCCCTGGGCAGCCTGTTCCATTATAATCAAATAAAAACGCAATGTAAAATATATAAAATTATAAAAGAAGATAAGTGAGTACCAAACTACTACAAATATGTACTGTTTCCATAAAAAGGAGATTTAAATAAGATGTAGGAAAAAAAATCAGATACTGCTATTGAGAAAGGTAATTAATGCCACTGGTGAAACAGTTCTTGGTACCAGCAGTAGCTCTGCCCTATGGCCATTTTGTGTAGTGTATTCCCAGGCCAGTACAGCTTTTTCAGTGCAGACCTAAGAGGGACATTCTGCAACTCATCCAGCAGAGCCCAGCAAAGCAGTACTCTTTTCTCCCTTGTGCATTTCCTTTTCTATCCAGCTATTCCACTCCCTTCCTAGGGAGCTTGCAAGGAAACTTCTTTGCCTGTTTCTCCTTCCATTCCCTTCTTGGTTTGCTAATTTCTCCTTACTGCTGTCCTGATGATTGCCAGCTGTCACATTGTTCTCTATCCAGCTGTTTTTCAGCCTTCCTCTCTCCTTTCACCCAGTTTTGTCTATAAGCCCTGTGGGATGTGGAAACATTTGCACAAAGTATTGCACTTGTGATTACTGGTGATTGTTGCAAGCCTATTGTCTATAATGCACACAGTCATCCCAAGCTATTTGCAAGTTCAGAAGTTCATTATATTGTTGCATATTCACAAACTTTCATCTAGAAAACATTCCTGACTGTTGTTGTAACCATGAATTCACACCATGGAAATAAGAAATCACCTCAATGGAGCAAACTGTTTCCACTGGTGATCACACTATTTTAAAAGAATAAGGACTCTTGTATCACAGAATATGTCTAGATTGTCTGTATTAATTTAAAGCTGTGATTGTATAGACAGTGTCAAGCCCTTCATAAGGGCTTGACTTTGTAAGTCAGAGAGGACCACGGCTGGCACCAGATGAAAGGCAAGTTATGGTAGCTTGGAGAGGGCTGTGGGGAAATGCCCAGCTGCCAGGGGAGAAGGAGACACTGGGCTAGGAGGTCACTACAAGTGAGCCCCACAGCCATACCAACACTTGTTGGAAAAGGATGGTCGCCCCAGTCCAGATGAGAGCATTCAGAAAGGATCTACACTCTAAGAATGACAAATTAATTAAAATACAAACCCAGACGTGTGCCAATAAATGGTAAAAAATGTCTGAGAGAGGCCTGATATCCACTTGTCTACAGAACAGTTTCCTTCAGAAAGAAGTAGGCTGCTAGGTCATGAAGCTTGGTTTACTGATTGTATTGATGCTGGCTTACTCAACTAATTAAAATCCTCATTAACGATCTTAACTGAAAATTTGCTATTTTCAGGTCAGGCTTCTGCCTGTGTTCATTTGTCTGGTCCTGGGGTTAAAGAGCAGGGACTCAATAGCAGAAAATAGCTCTTCCCAGCGACCTCGCTCTCTTCTAGTGCGTCCTTGACAAGAGACTTAATCTGTTTTACTTTCTTTGCCAGGTTGTAAATTTGAAGGCAAGAACTTCCCTCCTGTCAGCCACACAGAAGCTGATTTCCTAGTCTTTGAAAAATTAGATGTCAGATAAAAAGGTATCAATTCTATTTATTCAGTCACTCACTTTAGTCTGAGCAATTTGTGAGCATAAACAGGGTGACTGAGTAAGTACCCAGAAGACTTTGTGTTGAAACAGACTTTAAGCTGTACACACAGAAGCTGTAAAAGTACTCTGAAAACCCATGCCTGAGGTACCTGGCAGTAATACTGCTGTGTTCAGGAAATACAGGCTTGCTTGATTAAAAAGGCAGTGGACGACTTGCATGCAGAACTGTACAGGATGATATACGAACATTGCTATAAGTCAAGTACTGAGTCATCAGTTTCCCCTAAAGCACACTGATCAAATTAGTTTTCCTTGGTTTACTGTGTCTGAAAGCCTTGTGTTCTTCGGGTAATCAGTTCACAGAATTGTGTTGCTGCAGTGCACTTCAGAATTTCTGCATTTAAAGGATGATTCTGAGCTACACATACTAAATGTCACTGCTAAGATCCATGCTGATTTGAAATAAATGAATCTCTGTTAAATAAACTGAATGTAACTACATAAAACAGAAAAGGTACATTAGAGTTTTATGCCATCTGCTTCCTCCTCATTCTTTCATGAACAAAGGTTAAATTGGGTCTAAGAATATTCAAAAAATTTGTTTCTATGGTGAAAACCTTGCCCTGTTATCTTCTCACCAAGGATGTTTTGCAGTTTGTTTCTCCCATATTTGAATATATGCTGTCCACAATTGCAAACACAAAAAACCAACATAGTGAAGAAATCTTCCCTTGTTTTTTAAATAATATTTGTCTATGATATACAACATCTCTTTAAATGTTGCTAATACTTCATTTTCTAATTAAGAACTATTATCAGTTACCCTGTTTAATACAAGGAAAGTATTAGTGTAAATTGCACTTCTGTGGAAAATAACTTTTTCGCTGTTGCTTTATTAGAGAAGAATCACATAGTACTCTCAGCTAATAACAAAACTATGTTTTCTGTTGTTTTTAAAGCATGGCAAAAAAGCTCTTTCCCAGGTGACAAATATCAATACTTTATAACCTTATATGGGTCATTATATGGGAATTAAATAATTTTTTTATATCTCAGGTATGATATAATCACCCAGACATATTCTGAATCATGATTTCAGAGACCATTGAGAAACAGCACTCAGGGAGGGAATGGAAAAAAACCTTTAAGTGAATAGAATATGTACTTTTTTTGATAATCTAAATGATGTATTGGATAAATTATTTTCAAAATAACAAAAGAAGTGTTCTTCAGTCAAATATTTGTATTTCTTTATATAGTATTTCAAGTGACAACACTAGACTTTACAAGCTGTATGGTAGCATTAAAAATGCCTATATTCTGTTGTATTTTTCCTACTGAGTATTTTCTACCCATAACCCCAGATAAAGAACATCAGTACAGCTGTATCAATGAGCCCAGGGCTGTCAAAGAGGCTGAGTCCTTGGGAAATGTAGCCATACCAGCCATTTCGTCATGTCCATGAGACCTGAAGCCTCACCAGCGCAGCAGCGCTCTGGGGCCAGTAACTACTGCATGCCACAGCCTGCAAGGGAGGCTGTTCCTCCACTCTCAGCCAAACTCTTGCAGAAACAGCCCTGGGAAAAGCCATGTCCAAGCTTTTGGGCATGAGACAGACAAACCCTGCGGTGCAGCTGCACGTCACACACAATGCAGTGGTGGTGCCTGAGCGTGCAGGGCAGGTGAGGTCAGGCGTGTGTGCCACACAGAATGTAACCACATAACACGGCAAATTCCATGAGATCTGGTATCTCTGGTGAGGCCAGGATCTGGCTGATGTCTGAGCAATCCCCCACAGCATCAGCCCAGGTCATGAGCTCAGTGCCCTGCCTAGGGAGAAAGAGAGGACCCTCGAAGGTGTCACCCTGGGAGAACCTCTGCAGGTATCTTCTTGGTGACTTCTCGTTTCCAGAGAATCTGTCTTCCAGAAAGCTCTGCATCATTACCTTTACAAATGGCTTTCCACAATGTACGTCTCTACTTGGAAAGAATGGAATGATTATGGTAGAGCCAGATGAAAAATACAGAAAACACTGTGGGAAACTTTGTCATGAAAGAAGACATTTCTGCTCAATATTTTGAAATCAGACTATAAAGTACAGGTCACAGGCATTTTTGTTCTTAAATGAATATTGCCTAAATTCTGAGAACACCAGCACACTGCAATGCCATTATTAAATACCTTAGGCTTTACCATGTTTCTTGTGTTTTTGTAGGATGAAAAATAAGGAAAGACATTTTGGAAACATCGTTCTAGCTGGAGATAAAAAAGTTCCCCAGTATGAATTGCTTTGGATATGTCTGGCTATAATGAGAAGTGAAACAACTTCAAGGTCAGGAAGCACTGGGGATCAAGAGCTGCTTCAACTCCCCATGATGTTTTTTCACTATTATTATTTTGTTTTCCCATGGAGAAGTGTTATCCTTATCTTCTCAAAGTCCACAGTCTGCCCAGATGTACTCCCTCCTTACCACTCTTTTTAACCAAACAACCCTTGGAAAAAGTGCCGCCTAAACACCAGGATCAGTAACCAGAGGGTGCTGAGATCCTTTTCTCAAATATGACATGGTGAGATCAGTTTCACTGCCATTTTCAAAATAACTTGTGTTCCACTAAGAAATATGAGAGCTTCATGGAAGCTCTCCCACAAAGCACTGTCATGTCCAAATCCCAAAGAATTACATGTGCTCATAGACCACTGCAGTACATCTTACAAGGTTTAATACTAAACAATATTGCTACTATTAATCATTATAATAGTGATGTTACAACCATCACAAAGGAAAACTACCCACGTGTACTATGTACTTGATGAAAATCTGAAGCCTTCCCTTGTGTGGAAAACTTGGCCATGTAAGGGCAAAATATACATCTAGAGCATCAGGGAACAAGAATTTAAGGAAAACATTTGGCTGAGAGAGAAGATATCATGGGACAGCTTTATGAGAAAACAGAGAGAAGTGGATTACAAATGATCACCCAGAGGAGGCATTTCTTGGAAAAGGTCAAAGTAGTATATACAGGTGTCTGGTTATTCAGACACAGACTGGGTTCTCCACAGTGAACAGGACAGTGTAGGCTGCTCACTTAGAATGCAATGGACACTGTATTTCAGCATTGCCAGAAGTCACCAAGAAGGACCATTAGTAGCAGAAGCAAAAAAGGTCAATGAAGGTGAGGTTAACAAATGTCAACAATCCTTATACACTGATCATTGTGTTGGGCTCCTAACTAAACAAAAAAGATTTAGAGAGAAGGTTAAATGCAACACTAGTAGTAAATCCTCCCCCACAGAGTGATTCAATCAGTTGCATAAATGTTGTTTTAACTACAGTGCAATCAACATACTTGACACATGGTGACACACACCATAAAAAACTAATATTAGCATAATTTATCCTCTTTTATTGCTGTTAAGGCATCTTTTTTAAAAGGCAAGAGCATATTCTTTTTGTTTGTGTATATTATTAATATATTTTATCCGTCTGACTGCTACAAGCAGAAAAACAAGACAAACTGTTGGATACGCACAATGTTGAAATAATGTAGTGGTAACAGATCATCAACCCTTGCACGTCCTTCCCACTTGCAATTTCATGTACTGGAAAACACATACAAGCATTGAAAGATCTATTAGAAGACAATCCTATTTTGAAATAGGGCTCTCCAGAACCACCCTTCTAATTACATGGCCTCAACCTCACTAAACCCCTATGAGAGGCAAGTTGCCTGTGGCCAAAACAAACTAAATGTATTTAGGCCCTTCACAAGAACAAAACTTGACCAACATCTCTCCACCACCAGCACAATAAATATGCCTTAACATAGAACAATCAGCTCCCATGCCTGTACTTCTGGGAAGATAATATCTTTCATCAGGAGCATTGAGTACTTTCAGTGTAACTATGCAGGTGAAACTAAGCAACTACTGGGCACCAGAAAGAATAAACATACACAAGCTGTAAAGGACAGAAGTCTTCCAGTTCTCAAGGAAAGGGTATTTCTTAGAAAATAATCACTGCATTTTCAATATCTTAGGCCAGAGCCTCAAGGAATACTACAATACTTTCCAAAGAAAACGGGTGCTTTCACAAATCTGCTGGATACCAAAACCCAAGAATTCACAGACAGTGCTTTTGTGACATTAAAATGTCCCATCATGCCTTTGATGATCTCCTCCTCAGACTCCTCTTCCTCTCTCTGTTCATCCTTCTAACATTCTCCTTCCTTTAAAAACCTCAACTACTTTCTCTTTGAGATGGTCTGAGGCACAACTAATGTGATAATTATAACACAATGTGCTTGTACTTAGCTTCAAAGCCTTCTGCTTCTATTTCAGACCTGAAGAAGGACTCACATGCCTACAAACTTGTCTAATTTTGCCAGTGATACAAGCTGGTCTAATAAAAGATACCACTTCCACCAACAAAATCTGTCTTGATTATGTCTTTAGGCTGTCATAACAACAGCACCACCACTGTTACTCTTCATGTGACACAGTCAATCAGTAGATATTTTATATTTTGTCTTTCCATAAGTGATCCATCAAGCTAAAATAAACCAGGCACTGGGTTCTATTTTTTAGACTGATGGCTCAGAGAGGGAAGGAGAGAGCACTAGAAATAGTACTCCAACCAGCAGAGCCATAATTCAGACAGAAAGTGTGTGTGGGAAGTGAAGGGGCAGTGGGTGAACTTGTGGTTTCAGGAGACATATACAAACACCTGACTTAAAAAATGCAGAACCAGAGTAAGGTAGAACAGAGAGACAAGTTCAACCAATGATATCTAAATGTCAAATAAACTCATTAATTAAATCACTACTATTTGTGGAAAACTTATAATGTTGAATTAAACTGAACACTATTCTTAATCAAACATTGAGGTTCAATCCTTTTGCTTTCAGGTTTCTTTCTACTCCTTTTAAAGGCTCACATCTACCAGGAATGTCTTTTTGAGGAGCAGCAGAAGAGAAAACAAAGCTGTAACAAGAGAAGAAAAACGTTTGCCAAAAATATACAGGGCAGAATACAAGGATAGAGTGGAAAAAGTTATAAGGAAAATAAGGCTGCCAAGAGAAGCAGCATGTCAGGAGTGCTTGAATAAGTACACACTGGGGAAAAGGAAAAGGGAGGAAATAAAAGACATGCAAATATTTTTATTAGATGTCCAACAGACACCCCCCCCCAAAAAAAAGTTAACTCTTAGAAACATGATGTAGATCAACAAGACCTAGTGAAGGAGATAGAGGGGAATGACACACAACATGAACAGCAAGAGGGAAAGATGATTCCTGTGGCAGCATTGTAACCTCCATACAAGATCATACAGCAAAATAAACAGAAATAATAGCTTTACTAACTATGCAACAGAAGCAGAAAATTAAGAAAACTGATTTTTATCCATAATTTTTACATAATTTCTGTCAAAGAAATGTTAAAATTTAATCTCAGACTTTAGCAGATATTATAAATGTCAGTTGCTTCTAGACCTGATAACTGTTTCACATATTCAGATTAGCTTACTTTATTAAATGCCTGATCTGCTAAAGGTAAAGCAAACATTGTCAGATCAAACTTCTTTCATTGACTACTGTATTTCTTTCAGTGAGTAACAGCAACCTGTTTCCCAAGTATCTATTTCCTTGAATAAGACACCTATTTAAAGAAAGGCGTGGGGTGATCTTCACATGTATTTTCAGACTTCCAGCTTGGAACCATGAGAGTTTTAGACACACATTCATTCTTCAGCCTTCTCTAAAGGACAGTCATAACAACCAGACATCTGAATTCCAGCATAAGCATGTATCTCTGCTGGGCATCATCATCTACCCAGGTGCAATTGTACTTGATGGTCAGTGTTATAAAAGGAGGATTAGTCAAAAGGGTCAAGAACGCCTGTTCCAGCGCTCTACTCCATAAAGACAGGGAACTCTAAACAAAAGCCTTGAGATGTGCATGACCTGTTGTATTTGAAATATCAATTTGTGCTCTTCCTCAAGGTATTTGAGACATCAGTCCTGAGCTCTCCAACACCATATAAGCAGCAGGGATGTGGTATGTTTTGAAAAAGACAGTGAACTGACCAGTGATTTTCTGACCACAAGATTTTCTGCATTAGTTTTCTCTGCAAAGTAATGCTCCTCAGCTGCCCTGTCGGGCTTTCTTCTCTCTGTTCCAGGTACCTTTGTCCTTGATCTTGTTCCTTCTCACATATTACTTTGAACTACCAGGAGTGCATTTTCAGTTCTCATTTATATTTCAAAATACCAACCATGCTTGCTAACTCTCTTTCATCCCATTTACTTTTTTAAAGTTTACAGTTCTCCTGTTAAAAATAAAACTCCACCACATTAAAAGCATACAGAATACCTCAGCCTTCATGTCACAAGTCCAATTCCTTCTGTTTTACCTCTCCAACTTCACACCACTTGCAAGCTACTGCAGTGCTTACCTCACTCTACAGCCATATACTGAGAGTTCCCCAAAATCTAAATTTTGTGGATTTGAAACATTTTAAGTATTGTTGTTAACATAAAACCACAAACTTAAACCAGAGTCTCGCCTTGTTAAGCCACAGCAGCCGCTATGACTACTGAGCCAGAGTTTTACTTCCCTGGGGCATGGATAAGCATCAAGAGAGAGCCTGCTGAAACCCTACTGCATGTACATTCATTTTTTCTGTGCTTATTAGTAAGTCTCACAATCCGCACAGAGAACTGATCTAACTACACCAGCGGGTTAATACAAATCACTCAGTTTTTTTCTCAAGAGGCTCAACAATTGCTAAAGATACTAGCATGTTACAGAAAAATGTCTAATTTCCTATAATAGTGCTGCTATTTCTTGCTTTGTGGCCTATTTTCCTACTGATATATCTTATGTGACTACTTTTGATAGGAATTCCTGTTGGATTTTCTGGTCATGCTTTTCATTTTCTATTCATGTAATCATACTAATGAATTACTTGGGCAAAAGCTTTCACTCTGAAGAATGTGTTAACTGAGTTCATTTGTCCACTTAGCAACCAAGCTTAAAAAATGTTGTATTAAAATTCCAAAACCTTGTATCCAAAACTACTTCCAGGCTTCAGCAATAATATCAGCTTATTACAGAAATGGGAAGTCTGACTGCAAATGTATGATGTCACTTTAAAACAAAATGATTTTGTGAAATTTTGTATTCAAAATCAGACAGTTTTTTACACAGATTTCTTTTTAGATACTCTCAAAAAAGAAAAAAAGCAAATAAAATATTAATAATTTTGCCTTTTAGTATGTCTGTGTTAATGCTGAACACCTACATCTTGAACAGTCTTGTAATTTAATATTTATAGAAATAAAAGTAATATTTTAACAGTTCTGCCAATATAATAAACTTCGTACTGTACAATATTATTTTTATGATCATTTATATCTTTAAACTGGGACATATGATCTAATCAGTTCAGATCAGACAACACAACAAAACCTTTATTAGCTAAAATCTATTTATATATGAGCTCTTTCTTGATTGACACACAATAGAGCAATTACTGAAAGGCATTTTTGTAGTAAGACTATTATGCTTAGATAACCAGGCCACAATAATGAATTCCCTGTTTTTACAAAAAAAACAGATGAAGATTTTTGGGTTTTTTTGTAGGTAGTGTCTGTTTAAACAGTCATAATGTGGTACCTGATGAAAAGACTTCAACTAATTGTGTAATTTGCTGGGGAAACCTTCTGCAAATNCAGTGCAATATGGTCCTGACCTCAAAATTCATCACTTTCTGTTCTAAAATGAATTATTAGTAATGCTTGCAGAAAAGACTTCTAAGTTACAACTTTTTCTTACCTTCATTTTGATGAATGTGTTGGAATGAACAGGAGTCTTACATAAATAAGACTTGTGGACTAAAATCCAAAAATGTTTGCACCAACAGCACATTTAGGTATTAACATTTGCACAGTTGCCATCTCATTTCTGTTTCTAACCATAAGCAAACTCTGCAATGATGATCCACCATGATAAGAAATGATATTTCTTATTTAAAATAAAACTTATGATTAGACTCTGTTAATGGATACAGAGTTCATTATTATTTTGTTCCTGCTTGGCTGTGTGTAACTTTTTCACTAACGGAGTGTTGTGTTTCTGATAATAACGTCTTTTGGAGAGCAGCGCTTAGACACAGCATTTCATTTATATAGCTTTCCTGATTTCAGACCAGAGAAGAATTAAAATCTGGCCACCATAGGTTTTAAGCAGAGCAAAGACACAGGTTATCCCCTGACTATCTGGATATACCCTTCTATTTTTCTACAGTAACAGGAAATGCCTTAAGTAAGATGCATGTTTGGCATTTTTTTCCAGGTATTTGGCAAAGTATTACAATTAAGAGTCAGTAAAGTAATATTGTAGTAACTTCAATAAGGACATCTTTTGCAAGCATAATAAAAAGTAAGATGCAAGAGGCAAATAAGGTTGAGAAGACTGAGAATCCTTATAAAAATGTACTGTTTAGACTAGCAAATTTGATATGGACACAGTTGTTATTACGTCCCTCAGTTTTACACAAATAAAAGAAGTTCTGGCAATATTTTTCACCTAGCCAAGGGTGACTTTTTTCACCTTCAGCACACACTTCATATCATGTACTTATCATCTGACTGAATAAACAGTGTAAGTTATGTATTAGTGGTAGTAAGTTTTGGTATAAAGCTATAATTTACCACTAATCTGAGCTTGAATGTAGTTTTTTTCCTGTTGCTCTCTGCTCCAATTTGATAGCTCTTCTCAGCAGATGGCATTTTTAAAAAACAACCAAATTCCAACTGCTTCTACCAAAAGAAGGTCTGGATTCAAGGGGGAAAAAAATGGTGTTTGCGAAATGCCAATTGCTACTAACTCCAGATCTGGTAATTTAAGCTGAACTCAGCTGACTTGGATGAAATAACAAATTGACTTACAGACAAGAAAGAATTCCTACAACTCCCTCCTCCCCAGCTGGCTGGTTAGCAACTAAAGTAGGGTCAATGGTTTGGTCTGCTTCTCCAGAAGAGGGAAGGGGAAGTAAAAGGAGAAGGAATTACATCTTTTTTTTTTTTTTTTTCACAGAAGCTTTCAAAAAAAACCCTGAGATTTAACATACAGAGGAGTCGTGGTTGGAGAAAAGTATGCTGATTTATTTGTAAATTACCACAGAAAATAGGTAACATGAACCCAGATTTAATACCACTATCTACACACTGAAAGCGTAGGTGTGCTGATTGCTTAACAGTATAATGAAAAGTACACAAAACATGAATGAGGATGTATGTTCCACAGCAGCAACTCCACTGCAATTAAGATGCTTCAATATGTCCTAAGAACCTTGGCAATTAAAAGAGTCTTCTCTGCTCAAAAATTCTCTCTTAATTTTGTGTTAAGTGTTTGGGATTTTTTTTGCTAAAGAAATTAATTGAGCATTTAATCAAGTATGGGAAGTGTTAATATTGAGAATGCTCTTCTTATTGCCAATTTGAACAGTATACATTACTTTGTTTTTTTCTTTCTGGATTAAATACTGCTTTACTTATAAGGTGAATGAGTGGTGCTTGTGGACCAGTCAGTTAAACAGCCCTGTGATCATAAGACTATAAGATTTTCCAGTTATTTGAGTCACATTAGTAACAGCTCAGCTAATTAGCAATTTTAAATGGATCAACTCACTAACAAATTAAAAGAAGTATCCGTATACAAAGAGAGATTGTTCGATTTGGCTCCAGTCTTGCTAGTAATAAATAAAAGCATCTATTGTGTGAAAGCGGGGAAATGTCTCATCTGTGGTGATAGGGATTCATTTTGGAATGACATAGTCGCAGTTTCTATTTTCTCAGTGTTTTGTGGGGTATGTTTTGGTTTCTGCTTATTGAGAGTGAAATTTAAGGTCAGAGGCTAAATGGTGTCAAAATGCCTTCCAATCATTTGATGTGACAAAGCAGCTGAGCTATTCAGGATGTGTCCCAAACACTACGAATATGTGGCAGCGTTTAAGGGAATACTGTTGGTGAACTTATTGTTTCTGCTTGCAGCTAATTTTTCAAAAGTAAAGCTAAGAAGGACATCTCTGAAGATATTGCCATATTCCTCTAAAAATGAAAATGCTTTTATTCTAACACAAAGAGACTGGAGTAGAAAAAGTGATTCTAGAGGCATTGGCTGGATGCCTCATTGCCCCAAGCACTGTGATGTCTTTTATGGATGCTATGAAACATTTCAGTTTGCCTTGGATTAGCACACTGGCAGTACAGAGCATGTGATCCCAGCCTCAGCAAAGCATTCTTTCTCTTTGGGATACAGCTATGGAGTGATTTTTCCTAGGAGATTAGATGAATCTAGCCTGGGCATCTGCAATACTTTTTTCTCTCACATAATGGAAAGCTTTTAAGCAGAAAAGCTACACAAGCCAATAACAGGAGCCCTCTTGGTTTTCTCAAAGCAAAAGCAAAGAAATCAAACCAAATAAAAAACTCCAATGACCTTAAACAAGTATCCTAAACATGCAGCAGAGAACACTTATAACTTGGAAAAAACAAAAAGATACATGTTCCAAAAAGAGATTGTTACCACAAGTTCAAAAATTATTCTAGAGGCAGCCATGCAAGCTACTTGCTGACATAACCTTATCCTTATATGACAACTGAAAGCTTGTTAAAATATCTTCAGACTTGCTAGTCTGAACATACCAGGAATACTGTGAGCACAGTGCTCTGACTTCCAGGGGGCTGGTATCAAACACTGTGGAACAAATGGATGGCCAAAGCCACAGGGCCTTAGTCTGTAACTATTAAGTCAATAGATTTTGTAAGTGAATGCCACAACCAGATACATAGACTATAGCTCAGCAATTTCTGAGAGAAGATTATGAAAATACATTGCTTTTATGTATTAAAAGCGATGGTGCTCTTTCATCCAAAAAGCTCTGTTATGATCTGCTAACTCCTGAGATGAGATCTTTCTGTTGGTTCAAACTGAGCACATTAACTCACTGCTGCTGCCAGTAATACCACACTAGAAAAGGTAAAATTTTGGCTATGGATCTCCAAGGATTGATTTTATATTTCCCAGGAAGAGTCTGAGCACAAATAAAAAGAGTCCTGTAGGGTTTTACTGTAGTTGAAATGATGTGCAGTTATATATATTCTGCTAAGACAGAGAATTTCTTAAAGTGACAGTTTTGTTCTTTTCAACTGAAGCATTTCTAAACTGTATGTTACAAAAATCACGGTCATTAAAAGCAAATAAAGGAAAGATACTAGCACAAAGAAGAACCCCGCAGGAAAAGTAAGAGTTTAATAGAAGCAATCCAAACACAGATGTTCATGTGCTGGTGGTCTGAGGGAAGAAGGATAGGAGAAAGGGATTGGAGAAATTAAAGGAGTTCTAAAGCAAGAGGAGGAAGGTACATCTGACATCTAAAATGAAAACAGTCTCATAAGCATCTTCAAGTATTTAAACAAAAGTCATGAACAGATGAATTTGAGTGGATTTTTTTTATATATAAACATAACTTAAGAGTGAAAATAATTAGTCCATATCTAGACAAGTAGCTTTTGGAAAATAAAAAAAATATAATAATCATATAATAACCATGCAATCCAGAAATGAAATGCAACCAAAAATTCTCATTTTCATACGAAAAATTATCAAAGTAATAATTTTAATTGTAATTAGTGACTCAAACTCAGAAAAAAAATTCACATAAATTAAATTCAAAACACATAATGGCTTGCTTTTCTCCTTCCCCTGTCTCTAATTTATTTTACACTGGCTTTTAAATGTAGAATTTACAAGCATGAGCAGGTCAAGCACCCAAAATGACAAGTGCAAATAATAGACTCTATGCTACTTACATCACAATTTGCTAAAAATTCTTTGCTCATTTACCAATGCCTTTGCACCCCAGAAGAGCTGCATAAAGCAATACTCAATAGGAAAGATGATGCTTTTCACTAAACCAAGTGGCAAGCAGCCCTGAGTGGCTCCAGTTCCACTGATGCAGACTGCACCTAACTGGACTCTGCAGGGAGCAGCTAGAAATCATTGCTGATTCCAATCCTAGGCAGGTTATAGGAGCTGTAGAATCTCATACCATCCTTACTCTGCCAGCTCAGTGTAAAATGAGCAAGCCTAAACTCTGAGAGTCCTTGGAGTTTCAGAACGTTTAAAACAATCTCTTGACTTTCACCGGAATATGGGACAACAAAATTGAAATGTATATAACATGCAGTTTTCCAAAGATGGTGTCACCAATATTGATGGCAACAATGTGTATTTCTGACATTGGGCAGTGTGGTGGCATCAGGATACGTATTCAGATCCCGCATTCCCAAGTAGGTCGGCTCCATGTGTACTGCAATGCTAAATGCTTGCAATTGTTTGCTGTAATATGCAAAGGCCAGTTGGCCGCAGTGTAGAACAGTTAAGCCTTTATTGTTACTAGACTTAACATTTTCAGCAAGGTTGAATAAAGCTATTATCAGTGAGACTCTCATCTGTTGTTTCAGTAGTATAAGATGGGGCTTTTTAAGCAAATGCAGAGACCTATGCGCATTACTGAGGCCAAGCCCAAAACAAAGTCCTACCAGAAACACTAAGCCACTTAAGAACACGCAAAATTAAAAGTCTTGTCTCCTTCTGTGCCAATTGTTCACAGCAACTTGTCCCCATAGACTTTCATGCAATGCCACTGAGGAGATAGATGGCTTTATTTACATTATGCAATCATCCAAAAATTCTCTTTGAAAATGCAAATCAGTACATCTGGTCACTAGGAAAGTATATTTGACTACTGGAATAAATACTTAGGGGATATAACAGAATCTCCTTTTATCTGGTACTGAACGCTGCTTATTAATTTAAAATATAATTATAAATACGCCTTATTATTGTAGTACTCCCAATGATTACAACCCAGACTACAGTATAACAGCACTACAGGATGTAGAAACAGAACATGACTTTTCCTACAGATTCTGTATATTTCAATACTGGAGTGGCAAAACAAAGGATCATCCTGCATACACTAGAAAAATAAAATCATTTGTTGTGAGCATTTTAAAACATTATCATTAAATAACCCTTAGATTTTATTTGCCTGCTTTTTCCATCAAACTAATTGCCATGTTCTTTCTTCAGAGATAGCTAAGGTGAAGCAAGTCTTATTCTTGGGCGCAGATAATGTGTCATGGTTCACTTTGATAGTGGTTTTGATTTTCTCACCTAATTTCATCTTCACGGTGTTACTCATGCAGATTTAATGCAAAAATCAGATAGCCTGTTCAGGGCGGGGTTGCTTATACCTCTTCCACTTCTTCAAAAGTAATTGACACTTCCACAGTTGAAGACTCCCTAAAGCCATAAAAAGTACACCATTGAAAGAACAGGTTTAAGCCTCAAAACGTGAGTAGGAGGTGGCCAAATGTTTAACTTTGCTCTACAGCTTGCTGGAAATAAAAAA
>VWZG01001694.1:0-24034 GCA_013396735.1 Grallaria varia
TTCAAATCATATTATATGTATTAAATTTGTCCCATTACTATTTTTCCTGTAAGTAAAATACCATCTTTACACATATTGCATGTTATAAGATTTTAAATTGTAATAAAATATTTCTTTTCCAAATTTCTTTAAAAATAAGCTTCCTAATGGTAGGTATTTATAATTTTTGGCCGTTTTGGTTATAGGTGTGGGATCCTGTTTTACATGGCACCTTGCTACTGTGGAACTTTTCTCTCTTTTTTTTCAGTTAAAAGATCTCTGCCAAAAATAACAGTGGATTGGAAACCATTAAAAAACCCTTTAAAACACTAAAAAAAGAAATAAGTGAATGAGTGATCTAAACATAACCGTGAATTCTATTCCCATGACCTATGAAAAGAAAAAAGAAAGGAGCAAAGAAAAGACAAAGTCAAGACTGCACTCTCTATCACTGCAATGCAATCTTATCTTTTAAATAAAAAAACAATTTTAAACACAAATTAAGCCATTAAAACAAAGTGTCCAAACATGAATTTAAGATAAGAAGGGATTGTTCATTTTTTTCCCACAAGTGACAAACCTGTGCTAAATTTGGTACTCCTAAAGGCTCACAGGAAAAGGAAATAATTAAACAAGAAAGGAAGAAATGCACCTTTACTTTATACTTTTTCTTTTAATGTTTAGAAACCTACATTATTCTCTGCTGTAGGAACTGCAAAAGTTTGAAGGCATTTGGAAAAACTTAACCTAGTCACTCCTAACAAACACAGTATCATTGCCCCTGCAATGACGCCAAAGAAATTCTGCATTGTTACTCTCCTCTTCCCTATTATCCTTCCTCTACACTTTTCCCCGGTGATCCTGAGAACACTGAAATAAATCAAGGGAGTCCCTCAGAGTGCTGTACAGTTTGCTTTGCTAACTCATGAATAAGCATGACCATACTATGTTTTTCTCAGAGAAAAGCTTGGAACACGGTCCAGGCCCTGGATGTTTGAAACATAAAACTTAATATACATTTTGACAGATGTGCAACAAACATTGTTAAAAATTGAAGTATTTTCTCAAATTAATTAATTTCATGTTTTAAATTGTAAACAGCTTGTGCAATCCTTACTAAAACATTCAAATGATTCTGTGCAAATTGTGTGTAATTCCATGAAAAATAGTTTAAATTATATAGACAATTGTTGACTTATTTCCTTACTTGCAGGGAATAACTAATTTGCACAAACAGGAGCTACACAGTATACTTCAGAACTAAGTCTGAATTTGCACTGTTAAACCTGGCACTCCTAAGGCCAATGCAGTTTTGATGCTGATTTCAGAAAGGCTAGGTTGTAGCAAACATAAAAATTTTGGACAAATAATGAGCACATTATTATGATTCATCAAAACTCAGTATGGCTGCTGATAGAGTGCAAGAACTGCAAAATAAGTAATGTGCCTAACTACTACTACATATATAGAAGTATCAAATTTAGACCTTCCAAACATGGAAAATTAGATTTCATTTAGGGAAAAAGAAAATAAGGTATGCTACTTTTCTCTTTTACATCAATGATTACTAGTTTTAGAAGAGTAGAAAAGAAGTGGGAATAACAATAAATTATATTAATGATGTGTCATCATCCTAAATACTTAGTTACAACTGAATGTTACAAAAATAAATGAAATGTCATTTAATTTGAAATAGTTTTGAATGGAGATGATTTTACATACCTGAGGCACCCATTTGGATGAAACAAAACTGGTCACTTCTACTGCAGGCAGGCCAGTTTTGGAAAGCCGGTTGATTAACTCTATTTTGATATCAGTTGGGACAATCACCTATAGACATAGAAACACACAATGTAGTAAAGTATTTCATATAGTAAGAAACTTTTGTAAGTGAAATGTTCTGAGTACATAATCAGTGCTTTTTTTTTTTTAATTAACTCCACTCACACATTTTACCATAACTCTACTGTTTCCTGACAGTTGGAAGCTTCTGCATAAGGCAGGCACCAGGCAGTACATAAGACCCTATTCTGTTTTCTGTCCATCACAAAAGGGAGCACTTCTGTGTAACTGTCATAGATCTGGCCTCTAAAAAAAAACCTTTTTTCAACCAAAGAAAAATGAGAGGAAAAGAGTCCACAGCTGAGGCAGAGTAATTCTATTCTGTTAATACTATTAATGTGTTTGATATCAGTAACAACAATATATGTAAGCTTATCCCCCTGTTTGTGGAAACAGATGACTGTTTTAATACACGTACCCTACGGTCTCTTTGAGTCTTCTTCCATTCTTCTCTACCGCCCTTCAGGTCAAATAGCAGTATCAAAAGAATAATATTTTTCCCCACGTTTATTTAGCAGGAAGCATAATAAAACCTATTTTACTCCTCTATATTAGCTCTTGGAGCACAAACACTTTTCAAAAATAGTTGGTGTTCCATGGTGTTTACCAATGGCATCATGACAGAATGTTATTGTCTGACAAGACAAATTCCAGAAAAACAAATGGTAGTTAAGTAACAGAAAGGCTAGTTAGCCAAGCACAGAAAGAAATTATATGATTTAAAAGTTGGAAAAATAGGAATAGACTTTTATTCTAATACAGAAAACAGTAATCAACATGAAAAAACATAGATATTTAATAGTACAATTTAATTAGCAGGATGTACATGTTCTATACAATGAAAATAACACTAACATCCATGACAAAGTACTCGGGCAAAAAAAGGAGAAAAATTACCTTTTCATTTTGTAATCCATCCCTCGGTCCAACTTCTACAATCTTTATGTACTCAGGCAGTCCAGATGCTTGAGGTTCCTGAAATAAAAATCAATACTGAAATACAAAACAATGAAGGTCACCAAGATCAAAGGTATAGCTTGTACTTGTCCTCTCAGATGATTGTGAGTATAAAGCCATATTGTCAACATGAAGTCTGCTCAGGGCATTTAAAGATCCGTGGGAATATGTTCCACACCTTGACTTAGGGAATAAAAGTTAAAAGCAGAAGTTAGCCATGTGAATGTTCCACTGCTCCTCTGAGGCCACAAATGTTTATTATAAAAATGTATACAGTCATAAATGAACATTACATTTTACAGTGAAAAAAACTCCCATTTCAAAAATTTTCACAGTGAACAATCCAGTCCTCCAAACTTCTAACTGACTGTTCTCAGTTTAATAGAACAGCTACTTTTCTGTAAATGTTTGCAAGACTAGGCTATAAATCTGCAAACAACACAGCAATCAAGAAATGAAGAGATTATTAATGAAAAATGAAAGTTACTCCTCTGACTGAAGATGAAGTTTTTAAAAAAGGATTTAAAGGAGAACAAGGAAGGCTTCTAGTAGATAAGAAGAATTTTCCAGTGTAAGAGCAACTCTGGAAAGGCAGGAAGCTGATGGGGACAGGAGGGAAGGAAGGCAGCAGTAGGGTCAAAGGGCTAAGGAGAGCATGGGGAGCTGGAGGGGAAGAAAGGAGAAATGCGAGTAGAAAAGCAGGTGAAGGGAAATGAAACTTTTTTATTATTTAGCTGCTCTGTTATTGAATCAAGTTGACAGGTGTGGCAGTTAATGTAAACTGGGCCTTTAAGTCCTGAAACAGTTCAGAGCAGTTGGTTGGATTGACCTCTAAAAGCTGTGTGGCTTTAAAAAAACATCCCATGGCCAACTTGGGACATGCTGCCCATGTTCAGAGGAGTGGACAGGAGATGCACAGGCCTTGCCAGGAACTCTGGAGATGCCCTGTTTTCTGTATGGTGTTGAGTACAGAAGCCAAACCAGTTCTCCATTCCAAAGTTGAAAGCCAGAGAAAGTTGAAAGAGCTGGGATTAACATGAGCTATCTGTGGGATGGCTGCTACACTGCACCCACCACCTCTCCCAGGAGTTTAACAGCACTGGAAGGATGACACTGTGACCACAGGCGGACAGCTCATGTCCATAGGAGTCACACGTTCCCCAAACCAAAGTCCATAAATACAGACACTAATCTCACATGATCCACAACCAAGTGAAAACCCCATATTTCATTCCCCCCAGCTAGTATCATCAGGATTGTTTCAACCAAACAGCTGCTAATTCTCCTCACAGTAATGGAAAATGAGCATTCCTATGAGCACCTCTGGTTCCTCCCTGCATTCTTGGTGCCCATGGGTAGTTCTCTGCAGGACTCCGCCAGAATACAATAAACATATTTCAGAACATTTACTGGGTATTTTTCTGAGCCCAGTAAAAAGAATGGGAAACAGCTGTATAGTATCTATTTGATCACGTGAAACATCTGGTAAGTTGAAACTCTGTCAGGCTATGCTAAGCCCACACTCGCTGACAGTATAAACCTACTTAAATGTGAAGGTAAAACCTTCACATCTGCTGCATATTGTTTCTCTTAAGTTATTTTCACAAATATGGCACTGCTTCAGCACTACGGGCATAAATCTGGGTTATTTCATGATTATCAGATCCTTCTTGTTGCAAGACAAATGCCACAGCTGTGCTATGAGTAAAGCTGTGACTGGAAAATAAAAAGGGAGCTAAAATAGATTATGTGAACCAAAGCTTAATTTAGAGCATGAAAAATGTCCATAAAACTTTGATGGCAAAAATGTTCAATTTCTAGGCCAAATCTTGTAAATCCTACTCTGTTCCTACTGTGGCAAAACTTTTGTTGAAATCAAAGAGCTGTACCTGTCTTTACAGAACAGTTCACACAGCTACAGCACATGCAGGAGCCATTCACACAATCGTTCACGTGATAACCACAGCCCATGAATTTCGAAGGGGACAGAAGCTGGAAAGGGACATTGCAGAAAGACATTCAAGTACTGTTTTTTATTTTCCATCTGCGATATAACAGACATACAATCTCTTTGAGCTGTTGTCCAGGCCTTTTAACCCGTGATTTTCTCTACAGCCTTCCTGTTCACCAGTCAGTCCCAACTTGAATTCACTATTCTTAAACACAACACTCAGGACCATGCACAGGATGACTCCCACAAGGGCCACACAGTGGAAACTCATGGCAGTACTACAGACAAATCCTTACACTCTTGAAGCCAATGAATTAATAGCTTAGAGTGAACTTCTTGGCTCTGAGTCCACAACAGTCTTGCTTTGCATCACATTTCATCTACTCTTATCTATGGTACATTGATTGCTCCTGATTTCAAAGTCACTCTGTTTCTCCAGTGTAGCATCTAGTGTCCTACTGAAAATGTCTCCTGTCTTTCTGTCATCAGCACATCTTACCACATTGATATTACCTGGTGAAAACATTTTGACTAACATCATTACCTTATTTTAACACAAACATGTATTATCCCCCCCAAAAATTGTGTTAGTGCTATAATAGAATGATATTCTAAAAATCTGCTTTCAACATTATCATTTATCTCCTCCTCAGCCAGTTTCTTATTTATCAAATTCTGTTCTAACAATCCTTCTCCCCAGCACAATCATTACCCTTGTGCTGCATTGCTGAAGCTCAAGATAACAAGCAAGTCAAAGAGACACGGAATACTTATGTTCAGGGCCTTGTGTACTATTTATCCATTTTATAGTCCATACCCACTGGATAAAACTCAGAAACAAATTGGAAATTATAAGAGTATATACACCATCTTCTGCTAAAATGACTCTAACATTTTTCTATTCTGTGGTTCAAGTTGAATCAGAGAAATAAAGGAGTATCTCTTCACCTGAATCTCACCTGTCCTATGAATGAATACTTGGTAACTTTAACCAGGACTTGGACTTCATGAACTGAGGGACTGAGCGTCCCAAACTCTAACTGGAGCATTTCAAATGTGCACCACACCCTTGGGTAAAAGGAATGATTTTCAGAACCAACGAGACAAATCTGGAGAATTTCAACACCTTTGAGTACAGCATTAAATGGCCTACAGATAATAAATAGAAAATACAAATAGAAATAAACAGAAAAAATGAAAAACCGTTTTTATATTTTCAGAGAACCAAAAAAAGGTGAACTTTGCAGAAACAGACAAGCACTTATATTAAACACTAAAAATGTCAGGCATATAATTTTGTTTCATAAAAATATTCACTAAATTGAACTATATAAAGTACTTTTATGTAACAAAATATAAAAAGTAGTTACAGCAAATACTTAGGGGTGACTGCTTATTCAACAGTGCCTCTGTTAAAAAGTAATGACTACCAAAGTATCATGTTTTAAATATCAAAAAGGAAATAGTTGACATAAAGGACTAAGAGCCTGGAAAATTTGTTTTTCCATGTATCAAGCCTAGCCAAGGGAGAACAAAAAGCATATAAAACCACAAAATAATTGCCTCCCTCAAAACAGAATGCAGCCAAAGAGTATTTTTTAAAAAAATAGAAAAAGGAAAACCAAACCATTCAGCTTGAGACACTGAATGCCAAATTTCTGTATGGAAACATTCTTCAACTATAAATAGCTGAAAATTCCGGTTTATTATAGAAAATCCTAGTAACCCTTAATGAGAGCAGTATAATCTACTTAATACAACCATAAATGTAATCAAATTAAATAAACACACTTTTTTAAGCTCTGTCACTGCTTCACTACTTCTAGGAAAGATGCTGAGGTTCCTTCAGCCTTCTGATTTTTATTGCATGAAGCTCATTCATACGGAAAAAAATAGCACTGGCAAATATTACCCAGAGCTGCTCAAAAGTAACTGAAAGGACCCAACAGTAAGGGAGAAGAATTTGGAAGTTCAGGCCTTTGCAATCTTTCTAACCAAGCAAAGATGAAGTTCTGCTTTCCTTTTCCACAAGGTGGTGTTCTGGCACAGAGGACAACTGAACAAAGGTAGGTCCAACTTGTACAGGGAAGCATTATTCAGGAGACTGGTTTTAAACAAGGATCGGAAAGAAAGTGGCATCATAACTCCATATATATATCTGCAGTGACATGGACATCTGCCCAAATCCCAAGAGAAGGTTCTGAGATAAATGACTCCTGGAAGGAGAACAAAGCAAAGAGTTGTCAATAATCTGAGCACATAGATGTCTCTAAACTTTACAAGACATACAGGAAATAAACAGGGAGAAATTAAAATCTTAGTACATAATCAAATAATGATTAAAGTGACATTACATAGACTTGTTTATATAGTTCACACTACTGGAAGGCAGATAAAAAATGTATTATTTCCCAAGTTAACTAGAGAGAAAAGGAGAAGATTTACCTGTGAGATATAAATAATATATACAGATATTCGGAAAACAGTGGGACACACCTAGTGAATACTCCTCAGTAAAGATAAACTGAGTATTCATCCTAGAACTTCTGCTGCATGCTGCTGACATGACCACTGGAAGAACAGCAGCCAGGAATGGACCATGACTAGCAAAAAACCTCATCAACCCTTGAGAATCTTCCATCAAGTAATTTTTGTCTTACGATATTACTGCATATGCATGACCTGAATGGTAACATAGACATACCACAAACAAAGCAGTTGCAAGTGCTTTAGACAACAGGACCAGAGTACAAAATTCCGTTACATACTAGATGCACTTCAATAAAAGCAATAAGACAACTCTTTGGACTATCCATATTGAATCTGACTGACTAATCAAAAGAATTTTTGCGTGTCATTCTTTACAAATCCTATCATATTTGTTTCTCCATTTTAATAATGTTGACCCCCCAAAAAAAAAATTTTGTAAAACTGAGGATAGAATGTACCTGGCTAAACAGCTCTGTAATAAAGAATTGGGAAATTAACAGACTGAACATAAGTAAATAACATCACGCTCTCGAGAAAAAAAAGAAAAATAAAAACAAATTAATAAAATGAAATGGCAAATCTGATCCTAAGCAATAAACTGGGATGTTATAGATAAAACAGTAGCCTGGCACTTAATAAGTACTGTGACTAGTTTTGGACCTCCTACTTCAAAAAATAATTCAATCAACTGGAGATAGTCCACGGAAGGGCAAAATATAAATGCAAGTCAATCATTACAGAATAAAATCAGTTAAATGCAGAGTTAACTCGTTTGGAATAAACCAAATAATTGTTGAGGTCAGTTGACCTGTTGACCTGTGGAGATCATCTAGTTCAATTACCACTGCTCAGAGCAGGGTCAACCGAAGGAGGTTGTGCAGAACCATGTTCACTTGGGTCATGAATATCTCCAAGAATGGAGATTCCTGAGCAACCTGTTCCAGAGCTGACACACTCACAGAAAAAGACTTTTCTGATCTTTAAGTGGAATTTATTGTATTTCAGATTATGCCCATTGCCTCTGTCCCATTAGTGGCTTTATCTTGTTTATTCACCCTTAGTATTTGTACATATTGATAAGATCCCCCCGAGCCGCCTTTTCTCCAGTCTAAACACTCTCAGCTCTCCAAATGTCTATTCATATGACAGACGCTCCAATCCATTCACCATCTTCATGGGATGCCCTTTGTTGGAATTGATCCAATATGTTTATGTCTCTCTAATACTGGGGATTAAATCTACAGGTATTACTTCAGCCCACCTTTAAAATTTCATTTGTGCTTACAACTTTTATTAGAGTGCTTGTGTAAGCTCATAAAGACTAGTGATTTACATATATAGGGAGATTATCTGAACTGACTGAGAATTCATTGTAGGGATTTCTACACTAAAGTAACAGCCCTAACATTTCTATTGTCATTTCCATTAATCATTAAATTCTACCTTAATCTTCTAGTACATTTCTTAAACTGTTGCAGGGCTGTTTATAATAACAGTCATTCATATGCAAACAAAAGAAATATGATTTTAAACACAAGGGAATTCAACTACACTATAAATGCTTATGCTGCTGGAGCAGCCAGCTGTTTGATCTAATCCTGTTTACAAAGAGGATTTCAATCGTGAAGGTAANAAACTTTTATTTAGAAAACAGAAATTAAGATTTTGAAAAAAAATTCTATTGAGTGAGCCGTATTCTGATGAACTGGCAGTCCAAAATGTAACAAATAATATTAACAAGGAATGCTCCAGAGATTCAATAAAAAATGTTGCTTTGTTAAAAAGAATATTCTCACACAAAGCTAGAACATTTGAGTCACACTCAACTACACTATTCATGGACATAGCTATAAGTTGTAAAAAGAATTTTGAAAATCCTTTAGAACAGGTCTTCCAAAGCTACAGAAGACAGGGTTTAAAAGTGGTATTCAGCTCAAGGTTAAGAAATCTCAGCTCATTCTTGCTCTCTAAACATATGTACCTGGAGTCATTCTGGATGACTTGAGAGTTCTGGCCTCCAAGGGCTGCTCAGAAAGGGCACAAGTCCCACTTCACCCCTTTACTGTAGGTCACATTTCAAATCTATCAAGATGTCTACATACTGTAGGACATCTTAAATGGCACTAGATACATCTGTTCATCAACTGAATTGATCTTCCAAATGGTTCTCTCCATGCAGGCGTATGAAGGCATGATAAATGTCTGACTTCCCACTGCAGCTGAAGAAGCTTCATATAACATGGGTGATGGAGATAAAGAATAATTCAGATCATCCTAAGATTCACACCTAGTGGCTGATGATCTCAATTGCCAGCTTTGTTTAACTGCTGGGAGACTGAATGCCACTCGAGAAGGATATAGGTCTCCTGTGCATTTTACCCCATAAGGATGTCTTATATATCCTCTGTGTTTCAAATGGCTTTAGGTACTTATGCTTAGGCAACTGAGTCTTGTCCTAGATATGCAGTGGCTATCACAGGAACTTCAGATGCTGTAGACACGTACTTGTGTCTTAATTCAGATGTCTTAATCCCAAACAGACATCTGCCTCAGATGAACTATATCCAATGAGTTATCAAGAAAAATCAGAGGAACTTCTTTTGAGTTTCTCCAAGAGCTCAGGAGGTGATAATATTCTTTTTGTAATTCTAAAGGCAGTCATTTCACCGCCTGTAGCAGATTTCAATGCAAAATATATCCTCAGCAACTGATAACTTACACATCAACAATTTTCCAGGTATATGAAAGGCAACAAGTAGCACATGGACACTTGGGCTGCATCAGTCCAATGAAGAGGATTCTTAAGAGCATCTCTTTGGAGCAACTGGCATGGTTTCTATTCTGTCCAAACTGCACTTTAGAAGCAAATCAGAACAACTGAATTCTTGCCTCCTTGTTCCCTCGTGACTCCTCTGTAAACAGAGCATTCATACTGATCCAGACCTAAACCCATGGACTGACTTGCATTTTGACCTTGGATCTCTCCCATCACTATTGGCCTGCCTGGCAGGTACAGGGTGACAAGCCCAACTCTGTTTACCATCACTGGACCGAATCCTGACCATGACTCAGTGACCTGCACTCCCAGCTGTAACCCTGGACCTCCCTTATCACCACAAACTTGCTGGATGACCTGGACTCTTGCTTGAACCTGGCTATTGCCTCTAGGCCTACCCTTCTTAACTCGCTTAGCTACTGTGGGACTGGGCCCTGGCTGGTGACCTGTCTTTTACCATCCCTAGGTCCCCTCCTTTAGGGAGCTGCTGGCCCTCTCTGCTCCTTGACAAACTGAGAGAAATTTCTTATTCTGGAGTTCATTCCAATATCTGAACCTTGCTCCTTGACATCCAGTTCAGATATATACTTGAGCATTTCTTTACTCCAAGTCAAACATGCTGGGAGCAGAATGCAGCCTTCTATCAGTTGCACCTAAAAAGAAAGTGTAGTGTTCTTAATGGCTAGCACCCTAAGCTTCTTGATGGAAATATCACACACTACAGATTAGAGCAGCAGCACTCATAAACTACGTCTGAAAGTGTTCCATGAATTAACTCTGATTTTACTGCACCACCTCCTTACCCAGTGGAGACTACAGTTAATAGACCCTACAAGAGTAAACCCAAAGGATGTCTTATTCAAGCAACAAATAAGGGTTTGACATGAAAAAATATACCAAAATCCAACTAATAGTGAAAGAGTTCCATATGATACACAAAGAGAACTCTGTTCATGAAAGAGTAAACTGAGGCAATATATGCAATTGTGCGAAATCACCTGCTATACAGACAATCAGCGCAGAGGTACTAAGTTTGCGAACCAATTTCACAGCACAGCAGCAAAACAAATAAGAAACTGCTTTCTATCTGAAACAACATTTATTTCAAACCAAACACAAAACAGTACATTTTCCAAAAGAGCTGCAGAGCTAGTAAGTCTAACAAAAGGAAGAAGAGAAGGAATTCTTCACTTCCCAGACTACTTTCCTTTATACTGGATCAGAATAGGTGAACTCTCACATACTTTGGGTGAAACACCTGTTGATTATTGTTTTCTGTGATTTGCAGTTTACTCTTTTGCTTACAGTGAATGTACTTAATGGATGTTCAACTAGAACCTGCAGCTGCCTGCAATATATAATTTGCCTCATATAACCAATTGAAGTGAACTCAGCTTGAACTACGAACATACATAAACTGAAACCCTGGATCTGTCTGTTTTGTTTAACTGAAAGGGTAGTCATAATATTTGAGCACTGTTTAGAGGTGTCTACTTTCACCTCTATTTTAAAAGCATAGAATAAGCTACAATAATTTCTTAATATATTTATAAATGCATGAGAATATAAAAGTTGTTTTCTGTTGTACTTTTCAACTCACATCAAAGACTAAATTGATGTTCCTCCTTAGATTATTCCTCATTTTCCCCTTACATGAGGAAGTGCCGAGTTCAGAAGTAATGAAGAGGCTTAAAGATTCTTCATCAGTTTTTTTTATCATATTGTGCGTTTGGAATGCATTCTGAAACCACTAATCTCAGTCGCAACAGTATTATTCTGTATTTCTTTATGACTTTCTCAGTTCCTTCATAAACTAGATTTTCTTCTTGAACTGGCCATTATTTGAACAGAACACAAAACGTAACTGTATCTTCCAAGACTGAAGAGCTACATCAGGCAAGTGTTTTTCCCAGTAGCACTATACAAAACCATGAACTGTTAGGCCACATTCTTTAGCTGTAGTCCCGATTAAAACCTTGCTTTGTAACTTTTCATATATAGCTTTCAAACCCGGAAACTGTGCAAGGCACAGATACAGTGAAATGACAGCACACAACACAACTCGTGGTTTTATCTCAGGTACACAGTAATGGCTATGCTGGATAGAAAATCAAGAAAAACAGTATTTCCCACATAAAGTGGGAAATAGTAAAGAACAAAATCTATTAAGATCACCTATTCAAATATAAACATTCATGAAGAAACATACAAAATGGAATTTTACATAAAATACAATTACTAATATTATTTCAAATAATATCATATATCTTTCAACATTTAAATTTTATTTATAATTTACAAATTTTATTGTTATTTTTAGAAATCAATTGAAACAAAGGCAGTGAAAATATACCAGAAAATATGTATAAAAGCCATTATGATGTGAAGATAGTTACAGACCTCCAGAAGCCTTTCTCTTTAGTAAACAAAGGTAAGAAATGTGAACACTTGAATTGCAGAAGTTACATCATTTTTAATTGTGATCATCAAAATCATGATATTCCATGCTTCATTCTAACAATGCTGCCAAGGACAACTAATCATATGTCAGTAGAGAGTCACACAAACATTTCTGGTGGTCATGGTTTAAAATTTATCAGATGCCAGCTTCAGTGGATCAGAAAATTCCATAGGCAGAAAGCAGGCTACCAAAACTGCTGTTCTGACAGCCCTTCAAAGAAGGAAATTTCAGAAACTGGGCACTGAGGGACAGAGGGAGCACCTAGTTCTAAGGCTAACTGCAAGCCATGTCCTATTCTCTGCCATGACGTTGGATGCTCCAAAACAAAACCAGTAGCATTACAGGACAGACGCTCAGAAACGTAAAATCACACCCAAAGACTATTCACAACCTCTGAAAACAATGAAACACTTTAATATTCATGTCTGTGTTTTACATAAAATCATTCCTAACCTAACAGAACAAAAACAATAGATTGAATTTGTCAAATAACAATCTCCTGGATGAGTCTGAACTTTCCAAATTTGACTTGTCGCCTTCTAAAAACATTTGTTGCTATTTTAAACAAATGTAGAGTACATGGAATGCAGAGGCCTGAACATGCAAGTCAGTTACAGCTAACAGTTCACACAACCTGAAAGCAGACAGATGTGCTGTGGTCACAGATAATTTTTGATGACTTGCAAAATAATGATGAAGGAATGTATTACTAGAGTCAGGTGGTAGCAGAGGCACAGACAATGGCAGTTAGACTTGTGTTACAATGGAATTATTAATAATAAATGGTACTAGAGACCTCCATTACTAGCAAGAGGCCAACACATCCAGTCACTTCAGCAAAAATTAAAAATGTATTTTCAGGACATGGTGTATACATTACCTTTTTCTATTTCCCTAAATGCTTCCCTTGGCTATCAAGCAGCATTTCTCCATTAACCAAGTTGATTTGCAGCCAACTCACTTTCATCCATATCCCTATCTTGGTCAAAGCCTGGAAAAGCAATTATACTCTGCCATCTGTGCTGGATGAAAAGGATACGGAGGACGGAGATCAACAGCATACTGATGACACTGGAGCCAAAACCTCCCACACTTTCCTTTACTATTATTTATGGCAATAGTATTATGGTGTGTATGGTGTTTTACAGGCAAGACTAAAGACAGAATTCTAGAAGGGAAAAAGAGTGGTGTTTTTCCACACACATTGAAAAAGCAGAGGCATGATCATCCTTACAAATCCAACATGTGAAAGTAATTTGCCCTTTATAATACTTTGGGATATCCATGGGGGGGAAAATGAATATACTGAAAATCCAGCCTATCCACCCTATCAGTGAAGTCTCTTTAAATGCCTCATTGTCAACAAAAGTGAGTTATGCATAGATCTTTAAGAATTCAAGTAAAAAGGTGGAAGTAAATCAACTATTCTCAATGACTATTGTAACCAAAATCACCTTCTGTGTCCAAAGACAGGGCCTAAAATATCAAGTAAATCATTAATTCAAGTACAGGTGACCCACCACTATGTTTTCCACAGCTCTCTTTCCAAAAGATACTGATAAAAATGACCGTAGTTTGATAGTTATTTATTTCACCACTGTTGGCAACTTCAGGAGAATTTAAAATTTATAAAGTCTTCAGAAAAACAACACCTCCAAAGCGTTACCATAATAATTTCCCAATAATAGTAAGGAAATTATGCTATCTTGAACACTACACCATTTTATGCTATAAAAATGTTCCATTTTCACAATGAAATTAGTCAAATGTGAGTATAGTTAAAGAATATAATTTTATGCTCATTTAACTGAAAATTATTAAAGACATTGAAAATGTTGCTTATATATTTTTAAAATAGATATAAGGCCTGATTTTTAAAATAAACATTTAAAATAAATTATATTTTCCATGCTTATTAAAAATACTCATATAATAATGATACGTCATAGCTTCTGCTGAACTGGTTAAATTTCCAATTTATTGCATGATATAGTAATGTAGTCAGATTTTAACACCTTCTAATCGTGCAAACCTGAAAATAATGGACTGGAACAAGTAGAATAAAATGGACTAGTACTGGAGGAACTGTGACAAAGACAAAACCAAACTGAAAACATATCATTTCAGACTACTTGAGAAGATTAAGGGTTGTCATGGCAAAATGAATCATGAGGTTTCCTAATTTTTTATTTCTTTAACTTCAAGACTTTGCACATTTAGGAAGATTTTTTTTCCAAGCCTCCATATTCTGAATAATAAAGTGCACAACAACCAATGAGAAAGAAAGGTGTGTTGTTGTAAAATTGGTAATAAGAACAACTACGCACAAAATAAGTAAAAAATATCCAATACTACTACCATTAGCTGTACTTTTGTTGTACTGTGACACATAATCTTGACCCAAGGATTGTTCCAAACTGTGATGACAGATACTACTAGTTATGGACTAGATGGCAATGCAGCCACATGGCTCACTAAGCACAAAATGTCCTGAAATGCTCTTAATGATAGGATTCAACTGGACCTTAAAACACCAGAACTACGATATCTACATATTTATGTCTACAGGTGCCCTAGGTCAGCAATGTCAGCAATGGCCAAAGGCATACCAAACAACTCAGCCAAATAGTAAGAGCACAAGCCAGATGGCTAATCACATGCACCTAGTGCATATGAGATGCATCTGACTTGGCCTCCAGCTATTGCGCCAGAGGGCCCAAGTCTCCCATAAATTCTATTTGATATCTGCCAACCCTATGAGCCATCCCAGCTACCTTAGGGTATCATACATGGCACCAGAAAGCAGTGCTTAGGAAATTGAATCAAGTCATAAATAAAAAAAAATGGCAGGGAGACAAGAGAAAATTCTCAATCACCAGTTGATTCCTCTCTGAGTGGCCAACAGCCAGTTGGCTTAGTAACTTAACTTTCAATCTTCCTCATCCCATTCAGACAAAAATGAGACATGGCAAGGCCAGTGAACTTGCCTATCCTCTGTCTTCTCTTTCCCCAATAAAATCTTCATGTAAGTTGTTTTACTTTATATGAACCCAATATATAGTTCAATTCAAATTATGTGTCCAGGGGTTTAAAAATTCAGCTGTGATCAGCTGTGGATTCTGTTAAATCTTTTTCCTAATCCCAGTGTTCCACATGATATACCTTCATTCCCTACCTTGTTCCCCCATTTCTCACATACTAACACCTATATTTAATCTCATCTTAACTACTTGCATTAAAAGTAAGCCCTAAAGCCACATACAGTTCCTTTCCAGATGCTGCTGTTGAATTATTTCCCTATGGGTTTCACCTAACATTCCACCAATGTCCTCTGGCGCTTCAGTACACACATCTCATGCATTCAAAGCCTTTAAACTTCTTTCTGCAAGAAACTCATAAACTAACACCTTTATTCCCATACAAAACAGCTAACATCTGTGGACAAAAAACCCCACTCAAACAAAGAAGAAATGTCTACCCAGCAGAGTTTTTTTTACCAGTGCACCTTTTAGCAGCTTTTGCATGTAATAAATCTGCTGAGGGACTCGCATAAGAATATTTAATCCAAATAAATTCAAATGTAATGCAACAATTGGAGTAACTTTCATTCATTTACACCAAACCATAAAATAAATCTCCATTTAACAAGGGAATTATCTAAAAATAATATCAGCTATAACAAATTCTGACAGTAAATATAATTTCCTTCTAATGACCTACAGCACTTTTTTCATCTTTAGCAACATTAGAATTTTGTCCCAAATTATGAGCAAAATCCTCACCATCTATTATTACACCTAACCCAGTAAAACTCTGAAAAGCCATTAGCTGATTACTTCTAACTCTAATACCTTAAGTTTGAAAGGCAACCCTTAAAACTGTCCCTGGAAGTACTTTCCTTAAATGTAAATCATGCATTTATCAGCTTTCTGGTTCTTTTGAATAATGAAATCTGTATCTGGTTCGTAATCTCCTATTTGATAAAGTTTTTATTATTCAGTGCGAGTTGTGTCACTGTCAACATACTACAAAATAGAAAAAACTTTCATCTCCACTGCACTGCTTAGTTTTGAAGCATGCATGTCATTTTTACATCTCTGCCCTAAAAGGGCTATACAAGGGTACATTAACACAGCAAGAATAAAATATGTCCCTTTTGCTGAAAACCAAAAATGCTGAATTAGCTTTATCAGTACTTAGAATATGAAAGTCTGATTTTGATCATGCTCTTCTCTCGAAAACTTCCAATCAACTAATAAAGCAACTTTTCTCAGCTTCAATATCCTGATGAGTTTTCCTATGTGACAGAAGATGGATGGATTAGATAGCCAGAGAGACCCTTTCCTACAAATTTCTGCCTGACAGATTTTTACTCCTATTCTTAATATTTTTCTGTTCTAACATTTTCTGAGGTTCAATTAATTGATGAGCCTTACTGCATAGTACTTCATTTCACTGTATGTCAGGGTCCACATCTGCATTATCATGTGCACTGGCACACTTTATACGGTGGGACAATTTCCCCAGCAAGTTCACAAAACCAAACACCATCTTTAATATACATTTCTCTTTTATGCTTCATCTATCCTTTTAAGTATACATTTGGCAGAAAAGAAGAATGCTACAGAAAATATTTCACCTTTGCTAAAGGAACGAGAGAGCTAAACAATAGATGAGATTCAATACAGGCTGAAGTATTAAATAAGTACTTTTCTGAAGTCCCCCCCAGTTTCTTTAAACATAACTTCTTCCACACTCGATAAATGAAAAGTTCTCAATCACCTTCAATTCCTAAAATTTCAGGGAATCATCACCTTGTTTAATCACCGCAAGTATTCATGTTGTGAAAGAAGAGAGAGCGACAAGAACTCATGTCAGTTTTATCTCTGGACTGTACCTACACCACACTAGTTTTGTATCGCGTCATATTCCCATATAAACTGAAATTCAAACACACACTTTTAAAAACATGGGAATCTTTCAACCCAGGTGCTGCAAGAATTAGAGCTACCTTTTTCCCCAGAAGTACCAAAAAACCAGTCCTATCATTAAAAGGGAGAGAAAATAAGTGCAACTTCATCCCAGGTATGCAGCATTCCACCTTCAAGCATCCTAGGTACCCAGCATTCCATCTAACTGAAAAAAGACACTAAAAGGTGAGACAACTGTTACCACTATTTATTAGTCATCACATCAGACAGTTCCATAGGCATTTTTTCTGTAGGCATTAAATACCAATTTAGTTGATCTTAGGAAATTAACTTATCTTCACTCGTAGCCAAAGCAACAAGAAGAAGAAGAATCTCAAGATGTACAAATTTTAAAATTATGATCTGACATATAGGTTGTCCAAAATGAGTTGGCATGCAATAAAATTAATATCACTGTGCCCAGTAGGCTTTGAAGGAGACTGAGGTGGGAGAAGTAAAAAATCCCACCAAAAAACAGATGTTGGCTCTGAGCAGAAATTTCATGCACATTTTTTTAATTCCCAAATTTGCAGAGCAAGATTTGTAAAAGCCTTACATTTCCAGCTTTATTATAAAGGTTTAAATTCACTTTAAAATCCCAGAATAGCATAAGCCTCTTTCAATTAAAATGCTCCTGTTATTTTTCATTATTTACAGTCCAATGGCACAAAAGAACTAAAAGTCAGTGACTCCATTTAGGTCAAACTTAAACTTTATTATCAGCCTCTCAACTTCTAACATCCTGTTTGGCACATCTAACAGACCAAGTACTCAGCCTCTTTGGACTCCTTAATATTCTTGAGCTCTTATTCTGCAGCATGTAAAATACCTGACTGAAAAAAAAAAACTGGCATGAGTCTACTGACAGGATCTTCTAAAGGGGAAACTCCTCTTGACTTCAAAGAAAATTTTGGAAAGAGCTCAGCATTGAACGCTCTCTACTCCAGCTAAATTCAGTGGGAGTGTGTTTTAGCTACTACCTTCAGTGTCAGCATGTATCGTATGTCATTCATCATCTCCAAATTCAACAAGAAAAGATATAGCATGCTGATACAAACTTAGTAGTTTACGATTTAATTCTATCAATATTTTTTACTTTATTCTTGTTTTATTTTTATAATAATTTTGTATGTTTTGCATGTTATGAATATTAAGAAATGTTCTTTGGGAATCTGCAACAAAACAAAAAAAAAGTCCCATTCTTGGGACATTCTTGTGATGCGTTCACTAAGACAAAGATGCATGTACTGAGTTCTGTATTGACAAGGTCTCTGCATGTAGAAGAATATGGAGGGCTAGAAATCAGGAATTTCTTAGTCTTAGTGATTAGTTATTTAGTCTTTGGTTACATGAAAGACAATGCAGAATTTAAACACTTTGGAAGTTCAGGATGAAAACACAGAATGAGGTAAGAATGGTAGGCAAAGGAAATAGGGAAAAAAATATCTTTGAAATTAACATACTTTCTCTATAATGATGTCATTAATTATCTTTAAATAACATTATCCTTTTTAAAAGTCAAGAAACAAAAATTCTGCAATACAAAGTCCAGGACATCTAACTTCTATTTTCTCTCTACTTATGCACAATTTTCATTCGATCAAAAAGAAAAGTATGTAAATAATTATGTATTTCTTGCATATTGTAATTGCCATAATAAATTAATAAGTTTGCAATATTGTTGACAGCAATTTTTTACAGTATTTTTTAACTAAACAAATTAATTTTAAAAATGAAAATAGCCTAAATAATTATTTGAGGACAGTCTGCAAACATTAATTTATTCCTAGAATATATAATTACATGGAAATAAAAAGAACATGAAATACAGCATGTCTCAAATCAGTTGCTCCGAGGTACAGCTAAAAGACACAAATAAAACAGGCCTGCCATCTCCTCCCAGGTAGCACAATACCATATGACACATTTTTATGCTGTAATTTGAATCAGGAACCATCAAATACAAGTGGTTAACACAAATATATGTAACTGCCACATAGACTGTGGGTTTTGTTATTAATCTTGAATTAAAAACGAGAGGTTTCCAGCGTATGTTTAAAACATGACAGTCTACTGCAAATCTAAACTAGCAAAGTAAAACTGCAAAAGTGAGAGACTTGTGTGCATCTCTTGATCCAAGGGATGCAGTGAGGAGACAAGGAAATAGACTGTGCATTTTTGGTCTGGATATTTAGAAAACTGACAGTAATGTATGCTGTGCTTTCCAATGGTAATATACAGAAGAATTGTTTATAATTCTGGGTACCACATCCTGTATGAGAGCCTAAATCTGTGACAAAATTCCTACAAGATAACACAGCACACATTAGCATTATTTAGTCAGATTACACCTCCTAGAGTCACAGACACATCCAGCAGACCAAGAGAGCAGAGCTTTATTTTTGACTTATTTTTGCTTTGTTTGTGGTAGCTGTAGGTAGTCCTCACCAAATCATACAACTCCTAATATATTCTTAATATACTATTGAGGTCTTAAGACTTTATGTATTTGCATATATTTGTATATATGTATATATTTTTGTATATTTGTGAATTTTATATAGCCGTATACCTTCTCGTATTTGAAGTAGCAACTAGCAGTTTCTACCTCTGTACTACATTCCTGCCTGTCTGAGTTAAGGGTAAGATAGCAACTAGAATATTTTATTTGGGACTCATGTACCACGGCTAGAATAACAATACATATTGTAGTCAAAATAAGATAGAAGACCCAGGAAGCTTGGAGAACCTCCAACCAGGGAATGTGACGTGAAGATGACGCTGAAGAAGTAAAGGGTCCGGAGACCCCCCGACTCAATTCACTCAATTCTAGGAAGGCATGCCAAGGGGCAGACCTGAGGGAGGTTCTAAGGGTAGCACCAAGGTGGTATGAGGGTGGACAGTCCTTGGGTTGGATGTAACCTTTAGTTGGGACAATTAAGTAGTGTTACAAAAATAGGAATCACCCCTATGCGGTGTGCGCGTCAATATACTTTTCAGTTAAGAACTCCTCTCTACCCCAATTAAATTGCCTCAAAAGTTTTTTCCTCATTTTAGGCAACACTATACCTCTTAGTACACCTACCTTGTAGTACATTAAAACACAAGGGTCTAAGAGAAAGATGTTTATTACTTAGCTATGGTTAGCCAACACCCTCTTATAGAGCAGAGTATGATTCCCCAATTTAAAGTGGCAAAAGATGAATATTTACCCTGAAGTTGACAATCTGACCTGAACCAATCTAGTTTCTCCAAAGTATTGTAAGCCATGCAATATAATTAAAAAACTGGACTTGAAATTGTCTCTATTTTAAATCATATACATACCTAGTCCTCTATTCCCTATTATAAAATCATTAAAACTCTGAAGAATCAAATAATTTTCACTACTATGGAAACCACATCATACGATCCTTTCAGTAAACCTACAAAATACAGGTTTTTCACCCTCATTATTGTGATTAGAAAGCTCCTAAATAATGTCACCAATGGACAATTAGCTTTTAAATTTCAACTTCATATTCAGTACATAGATAAGGTATAAGGGGGTTTTTGTGTGTGGAAACATCTTCCTTTATTTTAAGCATCTAGTTCCTCTTCTTCTCACCCTGCCTGCACATCCTTCAATTTATTGAACATGACTAACCAAAACTGAACAGATACAATTTTTTGCAATGGCACCAGCAGTTCCCTGTTTGACTGGAAATACTCAATCTAACATATCTGCAGACCTAACGTGAATTTTTTAACAGCTGTATTGGCAGTCCACAGTCATCCTATGACTTGTGAATATTCTTCAATCTCTTCTAACAGATAAAATAAAAGTTTCTAGTTTGGGTTATTGGTCTCAAAGCACCTAATCATTCCATATCCTTGAACTTCATCCCAGTCTTTTACATCACTTCTTTAGACATCCAGCTCTTCCCTGCTGTGTCCTTAGCATATTCCTAATGCATCAAAATTCCATTTTAACCTACATGAAAATATAACACTAAGTCTGTAGGATGAGACCAATGTCAGTTGCTCCCAGATCACCTCTTCTCCAGCCAGAAGGTTCCTGCTAAGCCAGAGGACAACCCTCAGCAGCGGATAAACACCTTCCCTGCTGCTCAGCCTGAGCTTTTTTACAAAACAAAACACAAAGTACATTACAAGCTCCAGTCAAATCCTGTGAGTCACCATCAATAACAACCTTGACTGCTGCAGAAATCTCCATAATACTGCAACATCTACTCCCACGTCCCTTCTACGTAGAACCTAGCACATTTTACAGTTCCGATACGAATCCATGCCTTTAACAAATTCTCATGTAGCTGCAGGTCTTATAAAATTAAAAAAACAAGATCTTTAATACTAAGTTAATCACATCTATTAATAGAAAACTATATACACTGGAGTAATCCCAAGAAAGTGCAGCTTAACTATATTTCTTGCATTAAGCACAAGACAGTATTTCTGAAGCAAACAGTTAATAAACTAAGAAAATGAAGAAAGATGAACACACTGCAGCAGGAATGTGGTATCTCACTGACTAGTCAGGTGTTCAATAATTTTTTTATGCAATACAGACTAGTCTAAGTAAGACTGAAACTGGTATTAGTAACTTCTACTAATAGGTAGTAGGAAATTCCATTTACTGTATATCTAGCCATTAGCTCAATTGACTTTTACTTTTCACCTCTGCTTCTCAATAACTTTGCTACTCAAGCAACCTATCTTTTAAAGTCAAGTATGGTTGTAAAAATACTACAAAAATGGTTGGCTAAATGAAACAATAACGGAAAACAAAGACTAAAACTCTATGGCCTAGAGTACACCTCCGGTAGAGCTCTAAGTGGTTAAAGCTTGACCTTTACAAAGTAATCATCAGAGCACATAAACAAATATTTATATATTTGCAATTTTTTTAGACAAAATTGATTTTATTTTTACAAGAGCCCTGGTAGCAATACTTATATTTTACTTTGTGTTCAAAGAAAACTCATGAGAAACTCCTGAAACTATTTCAGCATTTAAATAAGTTCCTTATTTTCATCAGTCATTAAATTATTTCTGGGAAACTGTTCTTGCACCTTAACACCCTTCCCTATTTTACAACCATCACTTGAGCTAGTATGGTTTATAGATCACATAAGGAGGAACACTTTTTCTCTTGAACAGGATTGGTATGGAATGCACTCGCACAAAAGGAAAATTTTTGTATGTTAAGAATCCATGTGAGAAAAATGGAAATTTGAACAGATTCATGTAAAATCACAGCAAGGTAATGCAAAAGCAAATGTTAAAACATTAAGAGCAACCCAAGATTGACAAAGAGATAGATAACAGGTTAGCAAAAGCATACAGTGCCTTTGGAAGACTCTATAAAAGAGTCTGGTGCAATAAACACCTGAAGAGAAGTACCAAGATCAGTGTCTACAAAGCCATTGTGCTGTCCACTCTTTTATATGGGTCTGAATCGTGGGTCATCTACCGCCGCCATCTGCGTCTCCTCGAACGCTTCCATCAGCGCTGCCTCCGCACTATCCTGAACGTCCACTGGTCTGATTACGTGACCAATGTGTCTGTCCTTGAACAGGCAGCAGTCACCAGCATTGAGGCCATGCTGCTGAGAACGCAGCTGCGCTGGGCAGGGCACGTCTCCAGGATGGAGGATCACCGCCTCCCTAAGATCGTGCTCTATGGTGAACTTGCCACTGGCTGCTGCAAGAGAGGAGCCCCGAAGACGAGATACAAGGCCTCCTTGAAACAATACCTCAGCCTTGGCCACATTGACTACCATCAATGGTCCACTCTGGCCTCCAATCGGGAGATATGGAGACACACAATCCATAATGCTGCTGCTCCCTTTGAGAACACACGCAGAATCAGTCTTGAGGAGAAAAGACAATGCAGAAAAAACCGTGCCTCGCCAACACCACCTATGGAGACTTTCTGCTGTGCCTTTTGCAACCCGACTTGCCTATCTCGCATCGGCCTCTTTAGCCATCAGCGCACTTGCAGCAAGCGTGGGTAGAGCCCTTCCCAAATCTTTGTTTGCAAAGCCTAGCCATGAACAGCAATCCACTCTGGATTTAATTAGTGTCAATGGACTCAGTGCACTGTGCAGCTTAAACTCACATCAGTGCGCACAGGGACGATAAACACCAAATTCTCACGTTTACTGATGAAGACATCTTTCTGTATCCTTGGAGGAAGAAAAATGGTGACGAAAATGAAAGAAGAGCACTGCGAAAATGAAACAAAAATTACAGGCACCCATTACAATAATGAAAACTGCTTTTTAAAATCTACTCTTTTCTGGGAAGATATTATTGCCTGTCTTTGACTGCAAACCCTTTCTGTTGCAAAAGCCCTTGAACCTTTCAAATGCTTTGTCTGATGGCGTAGAGGCTGACATAATCTAGAGGCACATCAAGGTATTTTGAAAGAATTCTTTTAAAAACTTTCAGATCTTTTGAAAAGAAATGATGCACCAAAAGGCAGCAAGGGAACATGAACAGAATTACAGAGCTTTGCTTCATGCCCAATACATAAAAGTCCTTTCATTCTATTTCTTTTGACAGGAAAACATTTTTCCACTTCTACAAAAAAAAAAAAAAAAAAAA
>VWZG01001694.1:24042-143464 GCA_013396735.1 Grallaria varia
AAAAAAAAAAAAAAAAAAAGGAAGTTGATTTTTCCACAAAATTTAATGCTGGATAGACACTATTCTCAGGGTAATATGATAGCTGGAAGCTGTATGATGAGGCTTACCTATACAAAGCTCTACGCTCACAACAGTTTTGCTTTGAGTATGCCATATATGCAGCTTTTGAGCAATGAGGCTGAGGTCATCTGAACCAAAATTACAACGTTGCCAGCTTTCACAGCACTCAGGAGGTGGTTTATCATTTCCCCACCTCCGAAGACACATTGCTATCCAATAATTAAATTCACTTCCAGATGATGGAGAAAAATGGAAGACACATCCCCAATATATCTGAAAACAAAAGAAAGGTCCAACAAACATGAAGTTTTTTCCTTTTTTTTAAGGACACAATTTTTAAACCAATTTTGTCCGAGGTTTGGCTTACGCTTTTTAATGTCTGAAGCACCAACTGACTACCAGAGCTAGAGCTGTAAAGAATGACTGTTCAGAAGACACGTCATGCCAGTAGGTTTCCCTTTCCTTCACTTTCCTTACAAAGCCATGATTGGGACAGCCACGGCCTAGGGTGTTCATTTGGCCTCCTGCCCAAGTGACTCCTCACCCTCCTTCCTCTCCCACTCCCCACCACCTCCAGCCCCTCTCCAGCCCTGTTGATGGCAGGAGGGTAAGAACCACCTTCCCTTGCCCTCCGTGCCAAGCCCACCGGCAGCCTGAGGCCCCGGCCAGGCTGCGGCTGCAGCTGCCCCAGAGATGCTGCCGGCTCTGCCTCCGCACCCCGATGGCCGCACCGGCCCCTCCTCGACGGAAAACGGGCCCGCCGCGCTCGTTTGAAAAATAAAAGCTGCGGGCAGCAAGGTCAATGCCATGGCTTCGCCAAAATGCGTGTCACCCTGACATCTGATGATCTGCACACAGTGGATAATCACGGGCGGCGAGAACCGCTGCTGAGTGGGTTTCTTTGCAGCTGCCTCCCCGCTGCTCCAGCGCCACCAGCGATGCCCCTCTGCGTTCCCACAGCCTGGAAGGCGGTGCGACACCGACCGGGCACGGCACAGCCCGCGGGGGCGCCGAGAAGGTGCCGCCGCTGCTGTGGGCAGATGGCGAGGGCCGGGGGCAGGCGGCGGGCAGGGAGCGGCTGGGGCGGGCCGGGGCGGCGAGGGGGCGGTGAGGGGGCGGCGGCGGCTCAGCGCGGGGCCGACGNTCACACGGCCCCGGCCGCGGCGCGGTGGGCCGGCCCTCCGAATCCCTCTGAGCCTCCCCGGCCCCTGGCGCGCCGTGCCCGCGCTCGGGCCGGGCTGGGCCGCCGCCGCCTCAGCCTGCAGTCGCGGGGCGGGCGTTGGGGAGAAAGCCCTGAGGAGCGGCGGGCACGAGCGCGGGGGCAGGCGGAGTCCCACGCGTCCCCTGGCGCCCCGCGGACACGGGGCCCGCAGGGCTTAGGCAGGAGGGGGAAAGAGAGGAGGAGGGAGGGGGCTGCCTTTCGGCATCCCGGGACTGCGCAGGCCGTGCGGGAGACGCGGGGCTCCCCGCGCGCACTTCTGCTTTCCGCTCCGGCAGCAGAAACTCAACAGCGTAGCAAATGGAATTGCGTTCAGGTTTTAACAGCTCTCTCCGCAGCAGCAGGTTATATTTTGTCAGTTCCTTCAGCATTCAGTGTGTCAGCCAACTTTCCGAACTCCTCTCAAGCGAAATACAGAGTGCGCTGGAAATTGTTTCTGGGTCATTTATTTTCTGGGGTATCAGGGATTTTTTCTTAAATTGACTAACCTTTCTCGTGGTTATTTCCTGCAAAAGATTATCAAGTTTACTGCCAAGTCTCTGTTCCAGTCATTCACAGATAGGCATGATGCTCTGAAAGCCCCATATATTTCTTTTGATGCTTTGTATTTCGTGCTTTCTGTTCTGTGCATCCAAAAATTATGTTTCCATGGACATTATGAACCAAAACTGAATGTTGATTCATTAGCTGAGAAGTTTTTGTTTTTCCAAGGTAGTGATGGCTCTGCAGAAATAAATACTTCAAATACAATTTAAGTTGTTTTTTTTTTTAAATTGCCTGTAGTCATGTCTGCAATTTCAAATCTGGCGACTGAGAAGTGACAGATTTTTCTACTGATTGCAGTATGAGTCAGTTAATATCTTTTCTGCCTTCCTCCAGTAAAATATTTGTGAATTCAAGATTTTTATATTTTCACAGTTCAAAGTTCCTCCAGTAAAATATTTGTGAATTCAAGATTTTTATATTTTCACAGTTCAAAGTTCCACTAAGTTTCCATTAAATGCTGACTCTGGGTAGTTGCTTTGGTCTTGTTACCCATAAAGTCAGGGATAAAATGCAGAAAAGCTGGTCAAAAAATCAAGCCTTTCTCTTTTGTCTCCCAGTGAGAGACAATTTATCAATGATGTGGTATTTGTGAAAGGAAAACCACTTTGTTAAGATAACTCAATTTTTCACTTTTCTGTACATTTCATAGTGAGGAAATTACAGTATGTGAATGAATAGTGCCTTGCCTACCTACCTGCCTGACCTGTTCACAAGTTACGCCAGTACCGAAGTCTAATTTCATATGGTCTTTAATAATTTTTCTTTTAAGTACCTCTGAAATTAGCTGCATTGTAACCCTCTGCAGGTAGCTTAGACATCAAACTTCTTCACATGGTAATGCTTCTGTGTCTGTCACTGTTTCTATAAACATAAAACATACTGCCATATTGATTGCCATTTTTGTAGGATTTAAAGCTTCAGTAGACTCTTCTAGCCTACATCCACTGTGAGCATTTTCTGACATAAACCCCTTAGGATTCAGAATGCCAACAAACGTGCTGAAAAGGAGCATCTTTACCTGAAATCCCAGTGTTGGGCAGAGAAGGAAAATATACCAGAGATGAGTTCTAAAGTAATCCCAAATAAACTGAGGTTTCTTGCAACAGTTTCTTCCTGCTTCTTTTCTGTTGTACCTCTCATTCTCCCTGCAATCAGAATTTGTTCTTCATCCTTGCCAATTTGGCATTGATTTTTCCAACTAGTCTTTCTAAACCAGTCCAAGGAACTTTTTCAAAATCAAGACATATAAATAAAACACATTAATCTGAAACTTGCATGTTTCTTGGGAGAAGAAGAATTGTTATTATTTATTGGAAAAAATTCAGTATGTTAAAAGCTTTAGAGCTAAAACAAATCAGAACTGTTAAACACGAGTCACATCGGACAATACAGTGTAAAAGTAGCTCCAAAAAGATTGTGTCTGAGGCATGCACAGTCACCCTGATACTGTTCTTTGCTTGTGGAGGCCACAAAATTAACTCCACCTCAATTTGTGAGTTAACGTGAAGGCAAATACAGTACAATACAATGTTTGACCTTCTCTATTTTCAGTGATAGTACCAGTATATTTACTAATTGAAGGGCTTGCAAAATCACATAAAGAGTAATGGACATTTCTGGCAGATCTTTCTGTAACAGCACATGGGCCACTCATAGTCTGGACCTTTATGAGCCCTGTGCTGTTCCTTATTTTGATTTTTCATATCTTTTGTTCAACAATGACATTTTGGAACAACTTCAGTTCACTAGAACACATGGAAGAACTCAGATGTGTTTAGTGCCATATCAGGATAGTGAGTAGAATTGCACATTTTGGCTTTTGGCTTTCCATCTGTCTCTTAAAACTATTTATCATTATGATACTCCTCTGAATTCATCATTGTCACTGGCTCACGTTGTGTGCTTGGTCAAAGGTTTTAAAACGTTTATTAAAAGGAATGCTTTTCGCTAAAATGAATAATCTCTCATGAAAGTCATGCCACCAAGCCAACCAGATGGGAAGAACAGGCAAAGTTGTGTAATATGCAGAGTAACTTCAAATGTTACCATGAGGGATGTTTCTGTACTCCTTATTGTTCCCATGCAGTTACACCGGTAGTTGGCAGTCAGATCATTAGGAGTGGAAACATAAAGCTGTTGGATTTCCTGCGGTGTCACACAAAACCTTGGCCAATAAAGGCATGGTAAAAATAGGTTGATCGTTTATAAGCATCTAAAAGAAAATAAGAAAGTTGTTTAAAGAGTGATTTGATGACAGCAAGAAGGACAGAATCAGAAGCAAGGGAGCTATTCATACTGCTGATAATCGTAAGTGCCAAACTGGCAAGCAGCCAAGGTGCCTACTAGGCAGGGATCAAAGACACATATGGTGAGTCTCAAACAACAAATAAGCCATAGAATTCTGGCAAGCACTGCAGGACTAATATGCTCCAGCCCTGACAAAGAAGATGAGAGCTAAAGAAAAAACAATGAGGCTACCAATACTGGATCATACCTCAGGGGAAGCAAAGCTTTCATCATTTCAGTTTTATTGGAGAAAAATGCAGATAACTTCTCACATATGGTAGGTCTGGTTGGTCTGAATTGATGGGAAGTGTAACACAATGTTAAAAAATATCCCTCACAGTTGTGGCAGTAAATCAGTGTTCCATTAGCTGCGGCATCATTCAGAGACGGCATTCTTCAGAGAGTTAGTAAGAGATTTACTTTGCCAAAGTAAGACTATATCCCAGGTGATAGACACCTGGCATTTGAAACAGACACAATCAAGAAGAAAGTCCAAGTTACATCTTGCCAGATGTTGGATCCTGTTCTTTTCTATTCTTCCACTAATTCAATCAGATGGCAGGTTTTTTTGCCAACTAGATCACAATGTAAAACAAACAAATGAAAAAGGAAACATTTTATTCTCATGCTACTAGGCAACATTCAATAGGAAAAGAAGGAAATCCTGTGAGTGTAGACCTGGTTTCGCAATCACAACAGTTATACACACATACACAGAGTCATAAAAGAAAAGAACATATCATATGCTATGTTCTTTTACATTTATAAAGGGCAATGACTTTCACACTGGTGAGAATGGTACTTGGCAGCCCTTTGGGTCTTTGGGTGGTCTCCAAAGTACCAGCGCTACATTGCCACACATAATTGTTATGAGGCATATCAAGGACAGCAGAGAATTATAGCAGAAAGTGCTTATTTATGGATAACATTTTCCATTTGAGCTGTGTCCGTAACTGACAGAAATGCTGATGAACCAAAGGTGTCCTTTGTCTGACTCTGTCGTTTAGACTGTAATTTCTTTGTCTCGGTGACTTGACTTACCACTCAGCAGTAACAGGAGCAACTATAAGGCAATTCCTGAATGGATTTTCAAGGTGCTATTATAATATTTAAGAAAATATTTCCTTTACAGAGCAAGTATTTTGCCTACTGTTACACAGACTTCATTTCCATCTCTTTTTTCCACATAAATGCAGTTAGTATCTCCATCTCCACCCCGTCTTCTCTGCCAATAAATTCTAATGTGATTTCTTATATGGATTATAAGCTGCAATATGCACTAACCTCTGATTTCCTTCCTCCCTTTATGTTGTTAAGAGCCAACAAGATGGTATTGGTTGTCAGTGAGGCCAGTTTTCTTGCTTTTCCAGCAAGTGACCATTTCATATCATGTAGGATAAAGGGAAACTGTAAGTTACCCTTAGTATTTACTGAATAAAGAGATGCTGGGACGGCTTTTGTGCTATATTCATTTCTTCTCAAGTAGAAAGCATTTATCAGAGTTTAGCCAAAACAGGACAAAATAACCACCTGGAAAGTGTACCTGCACTGCATTATGGGAGTAGTGCTTTCCAAACAGGAAAAAGGGGTTATAGACCTGCACCTTTTCTGTTCTCTTAGGGAGCAATTCTTCTGATTTATTTTGGATATAAATGTTAGTGTGAAGTTAACCATATTCCATGAACCATATGCAATTTCTCTGTTTCAGACTTTTCCAGCAAGTGAAAATTAATTAGACATTATCCAATAAAGCACAAATGAATGATGATGTTAATCCAAAAGTTAAATTTATCTGTTCCTTTTTTTGTTTTATTCTTCTAATTTCTAAGTTAATGTACAAAACTTATTGTGTGATTGTACCAGAAATAACTGTTTGAATTTTTTTTTTAGGCATTTACCTTTTAAAATTACTGGGGACACTCGACTACTATGTCCCTGGCATTAAATTATTCCAGAACAATAGTCACAATTTAAATTCCAGTATAATGACCTGTATGACACTAGATTTTTTCTGTTTCTTCTGTCACTAGCATTACTCAACTTAGGAAAAAAAGAAAAACATTGGAGAAGTTTTCTGGTGCAGTATAAACTTGCCTAATTTGGCAATCAAACAGTAAAAAGGACAGAGTTATTACTGAAGAGACAAAGCAAGGTATATGTTTGCATGTAAAGGAAGTGCTTGCCAAGGTAGTTTGCTGAAGGTAGTTTCATATGGCGGTTTCGTGTTTTTCAATTTACTTCCTATTATTTTGCCCAAACAATATGTAATTAAAATGCATATCCACAGTATCTGAGTGCAGTTGTTAAATTATCAACACAACGCAAACTTTTGGAAACATACTACTAAAAAATGAAAAATAAATTGAAATAGTGTGTAATGTGGAATAAAAACAAGTATCACATGCACCATAACGCAGTCATCTGAGATCATCAAGTAAGTGTGTGCATCGTTTATTTCTCCAGTTCTATTTGTATTTAACTTCAGAGTCAGATTGCGGTTTTCAGCTGTGTCCTGTGATCTAAAATCCTCTTTGGTAGCATGCATAAGTTAGGACAAAGAACTGTGTTTTTTGGCTTGACTAGTAAAGACTGAACCAAGCAAATGAATACTGTAACTCTAGAGGAAAGGCTGATAGAGGAAATACTGGAATGGTATTGACATTCAGAGATTCCCCTTTCAGCATAGTGGTAGCAACAGCACAACAAAGTAAAACGCTTGGAAAAACTCTCAATTTTTTTACATCTCTTTTTGCCATCTTCAACACTAATACAAGATATAATCACATAAAAAATAATGTGCACTACTTCGTGTTGCAATTGGAAAAATTATCACGTTCTTGAATCCCTAGTATCTTTAACAAAAAATTATCTGTAAACTTCATCTGCGATGAAAACACCTGTAATCATTTGGGCAGAAAATTGAGAGGGGACGTGCCAAGACAGCTGACCCCAACTGATCAAGGGGATATTCCATACCATATAAGAGAATCACAGAATATGATGAGTTGCAAGGATCATTGCTATGTCCGACCCATAGCCCTGCACAGGGCCATCCCCAAGAGTCACACCATGTGCCTGAGAGTATCATCCAAATGCTTCTTGAACTCTGTCACGCTTGGTGCTGTGACCTCTTCCCTGGGGATCCTGTTCCAGTGCTCAACCACGCTCTGGAGGAAGAACCTTTTCCTGATATCCCACCTAAACCTCCCCTGACACAACTTCAGGCCATTCCCTCAAGTCCTGTCACTGGTCACCACAGAGAAGAGATCAGTGCCTGCCCCTCCTCTTCCCCTCACAAGGAAGTTGTAACTGCAGTGAGGTCTCCCCACAGTCTCCTCTCCTCCAGGCTGAACAGACCAAGTGACCTCAGCTGCTTCTCATTTGGCTTCCCCTCCAGGCCCTTCACCATCTTTGTTGCTCTTCTTTGGACACTCTCTAGGAGCTTAATGTCTTTCTTATATTGTGGTGCCCAAAAGTGCACACAATATTCCAGGTGAGGCCGCCCCAGTGCAGAGCAGAGCAGGACAATCCCCTCTCTTGCCCGGCTGGTGATGCTTTGCCTGATGCCCCCCAGGACACGGTTGGCTCTCCTGGGTGCCAGGGCACTGCTGACTCATGTTCAACTTGTCATCGACCAGGAGCTCCAGGTCCCTTTCCCTGGCGCTGCTTTCCAGCATCTCATTCCCCAGTCTGTATGTACATCCAGGGTTGCCCCATCCCAGGTGCAGAATCCTGTACTTTCCTGTGTTGATGTTGTGCTCAGCAATAGAATCTGATGGAAAGAAGGAGGAAATAAGGTGACATTTAGAGTTATGGCATTTGCCTTTCCAAGTAACATGTGATGTAGCCCTGCTTTGCTGCCTGCCAATGGATAGTGGTGAGTCGATTCCTTGCTTTGCCTTGCTTGTGAGCACAGATTGGCTTTCCCTATTAATCTGTCTTTATCTCAACCCACGAGTTTTTTCACTTTTACTCTTTCATTTCTCTCCCCCATCCCCACTGTGTGGGGGAGTGAGGGAGTGACTGGGGCTGAGATGCATACCAGAGTTAACCCACAACAAACAGATACAGCCATCTATCTGCGTGAGATTGCAGAGGATTGAAATGGGCATGGACAATGTTAGGCAAATCTCCTACTTTAGACACTTAAATTAGGCATTGCAGCATTTATGAGCCTTTAGAGAGATTTAGACTGCATTTTTCTGCAGTAAGTGGAGGGAACTAGGCATTCACATCACCCTTAGGGAGTAGTTTGGAACAGTTTTGCTGCAGACTTGCTTTTCCACTGCGATTAGGGAAACTTGGTGTCTTCTAGGCAGGGCAATGTGTCCACATGTTGAACAGGTAGCTACTGAACTTTGGCCAGGAGGAAACATCGAGCACAGAGGAATAGCCATAAAGTTCCTGACTGAGTCTGAGAAGCCTTCAGAGTATTGAACCCACACTTCCCATTTCCTAGGAGAGAATCCTAAATGCCAAACCAAATGTTGACACTGGATCACAGTACAGCCAGGAATTTGAGTAATAAGGAATCAAAAACAATGCATAGAATATTTTATTAAGTTCTATGGTAATACATAAGTGTTACAGTTCTGACTTTTTTTTGACCTTTGCATATTGCTAGTCCTAATGCAGAAAAATTCTTAAATATCTATAGTTTCCTTGAGGTCAATGGGTAAATGGACTTTTGGACTTAAAACTACTGGGTTTGGTGGTTTGTTGTGTTTTTGGGGGGGTTTTTTGAGACTTTTCGCACCCTGTTGAAGAACATAATTTGACTCAATGCTTCTATTATTACAAATCAGATTTGTTAGTCTGGGCTCAAGGAGACGCTAACAAAGGTAGGAGGTGGTTTATGTTTTTATACTACTCTTTCAGTGGGCCTTTTGAGAAACATGAGGGAAGGGGAACAGGTCACCATGCGGAACCAGAGGACCCAGCGCAGAGAGGAGAGACAACATTGTAGTCAGTGCTCCAGGGCTTGATAGCCGGGAATGGAAGTTTTAATTTGCTCTCACAATTGGTCCCAGAGAGACTTTGGCTCTTCAGCCTCATTAACATCCATTTCCTGCTCCTTGCCATAGTGTTGTCACCACATATGTTCATGAAACAATGAACTCATGTTCCCCCTGTAAACACAGTGTTTTTACCCACAGTACATCTGTGCCTGAAGTAGTGACCACTGTATTTAATTTGCCAAAACTTTTCTGTTACGAAAGTATGTCCAACTGTTTCTTAAAGGACAGGGACCTCCATGTCTTGTAGCAAGAATTTGGAGTTTAGCATCAATATAGCCTGGAGTCAAGAACATAGCCTCCATTGTCCTGGCGAATATCAATTTATTTTCTAAAATGTTGAGAAATATAATTTTCTAGCTATGTTTTGCTCTTTTATGTTTAACAGCTAGGCAGTTTAATATTCCAGTTGCTCTGAGCAGATTTTTCTCTTGCTCCAGCATGGGAAACAATACTGAACCTACATCTGGAGCCCACATAACTCAATTCCTGCCACTGGTCCACAACAAACACTCTCAAAGAGTAAAGATTAGTGAGACACTAAAGAGGAGTTCTGGAAGGAAAACAAAACTTCATGCTTTTGGGCTTCAGACAATCTCTAAGTATTAGGGTTTAGGATGAGGCCTCCTTAATAGAGAAATAATCCAACATCTGCCTACTGTAAGGGGATTTTGCACCTTTATGTAAAACATCTGGTGCTGGCTACAATCACGGACAGGATGCTGCTCTTCATAGATTACACATCTGATGCATATGGTTTTTATAGTATGTATAGCAAGTTCAGAGAATGCTAATTCAGAGAATGTGAGTTCTAAAGGATTTCAGTTGTACCTGTGGACTATTTTATTTCTACTAAAACAATGATTTTCAGCAAACGATCATTAAGGTAATGCATATAAGATGCTAATGATGAACATATTAAAATATATAACCATGCTTGCATGTTTGCCTGGAGCTTGACTGCATCCAGATATAAAATAAAACATGGTTCCTATCCCAGTTTATCAAAATGACAAAAGAGAACAGAAATATGGGAAAGGAAATGTAGTTCGAAAAAAAAATTACTTTAAAAAGCCTTTTATTGACAAAAATTATACAAAATAGCCAGCCCTATTCCTTCAAGACAGAAGAAGCTAGGAAAATATGGCAGGCAGGTATTATCAGAAGCTCTTGCTGTTCTCTGTTTATCTGTGACAAGATTTTAGGAATTAACATATTTACTGTGAAGAAGTGGATGCATTGCTAGAAGCATTTTAAGAAAACCAAGAAATAATCTTTGTTTGTCATGATTAGATATCTGAACAAAGCAATGCTATGGCATTTGAATAGTGATATGGTACTAAGAGAATAACATCAGCCGTTTGTAGATGGAAAGAATGTCAAAGCCAGGCTCTAGAAACAGAGTAATAGGTGGGAGTCTCCGAAGTTGGAAGTAAAATTCTAATCAGAAGGGATAAGTTTTACACTGATGAGAGATCCACCTAGAAAACAGCTGGATGGCAAAGGCAAAAACAATTAAAGTGTCGTTTCTGCTGGAAAATGAAGCAATCGGCTAATTAACAAGCATTGCATGATGAATAATTCACCACCCCATTCCCATTAATCCTCTAGTCTGCCCATACAGATTTGGGATACTTCTGTAGAAACATAAATGGTCTGTAAAGGTAGTAATTAATGTATTATATTCAGGATGTGGTTTATCTGGTATGTACTGTCATGAATTATTGTGCAGCTGGTACTATAGACATGGAATATCAAATCTCTACAGATACAGAATATAGAAATTAATTAAAGAATGACAGGAATATGATTTTTTTTACTGCCAGTGGGTCTTAAAGATCTTTATGAACAACACCAATGATCTGGACTTTCCAAAGCGCAAGTCAAAGTGAGTGAATGAATTCCCTAGTCAATGAGATGTATATTCAGGATTAACTGGGCATAATTAAAGTGGCCTATTCTAGATGTTACATAAGCAATTGCGACAAAAATGGAGACTTGGAAAAAAAGGTGTTTGAAAGATATCTTTATGAAAAAAGTAATATACCTTGCTTAAATGGATTGTGTAGCTAGTCTGAGAGAAAAAGGGGAGGTGGATACAATTGAAAACATATTTCCTAGGAATAATATCTGAAAACAGTTATTCATCTTTTAAAAACAAACTTCAAATTATATTCCCATACCATTAAGAAAGCAAATGATTCCTTTGATTCCTAACACATGTCATCATGGCAAATCAGAAAAGTATGACTTTTTAACCAAGGTTAAATTTGAGTATGTAAAATTTTTCCCTTTTAACTTAAAAACAAGGATGTATCTCATGTCAGGTAGAACATTTCAAACTCATAAAAATATTCTTATTACAGTACATATTAAGGCAATTCTTAACTAGTAGGGATTATTTTCTTTGCATAAAATATCTTGGAAGCTAAGAGCTTATGCATTAAAAGATAGCTATAAAAGAAAGATTAAAATATAATAATTATTTCCTCAGTTGACACTATGTGGAATTAGAGAGTTTAACTTAGAAGCAGATTTAAATTATTCATCACTGTCTGATTTGCTATAGAAACCTATGGATTCCAGATCCTGAGACAGGTTACTTGCTAGCTAGACCTTACAGCTGGTGTTAGTTTAAGTCATACACCTGATGTAAACAAAGCAGTGTTATGTTTTTAATGTGGTTTTTAATATTAATTTTAATATTAAAGACTTAGTCACTCGCTTTTGTAGTGCCATAATTAATCCCTTCCACCTCTACCGCTACAAAAGATAAGACCATATACCTATGAAAAAGCAGCAGCCGTGATAACATGAACAACACATGCTCAGTTTTGATCTCTCAATAGGTAACGTCACCTAGCAGCAGCAGTGAGGGATGATGTCAGAAGACAATAAAGTTGATAGATATGTGACTGAAAAAATCAACTTTCTCCTGAAAAGGCTGCTTAGCAGTAATTATATAAAGAATATCCAGGCAACAAGGGACAATTGACTTCATACAAGATATGACCCGAGACTTTGATAGTGATTCATCTTTTTGCAGAGGGCAGCAGGATAAGTAAGCAGAACATTGTATTCCTGGTGTCACTCAGTACTCTACAGAAGGAAGAGAGCTGGCTAGCTGCTGGTCATTGGCCTGGTTCCCATTCTTAGCCATTACTGGTGCACTTGTCTGTACAGAGAAGTACTTTCAAAGTCCTGCCCTGTGCTGCCAAAATACAATTGCAATGCAGAAGGGAGTAATCTTGGCCTCAGAAGCAGAATTAGGATTTGCCCAGAAGGAGAAAAAGCACCTTTTTTCCTGTTCATGCAGTAAGAGATCCTGAAATCCTGTGTAATGACAAAGTAATTGGCCTTTGTACATTGCATTTAGGGTCTGGAGGAAGACAAGTTGCAAGATGTTGATTTTTGCTCTGCTTTTGCCCTACCCTAATATATCTTTACTGTTATAATAGATGCAAGGCTTACCTTTCCATGAAGTCCATTGTACTGCCACCCATACTTCCTTACTTGTCTCAAGAGCAGTCATAGCATTTAACACAGGAGTTTCTTACCTGAAACTTCTGCCACACAAGGCTCAAATTTATCTTACAATGATATCAGTGGAACTGTCTCTGGGATTTTACACTGCTGCATCTTACTGCAGTGTTTGATTATTTCCTCTATAGAATCAGTAACAATAATGTCTCTACTTTGGAAAATATGAACTCCCTTTGAACTGTTCTTGAGATGCAAGATTTTAGTCACTAATTTTTATTTATATGGGTATATTCTCAATTACTAACACTAGGAGCCGTGCTGTGACTGTGATGAATATGCACCAGAAATTCTTGGTCAGATGCAGTAATTTTAGTAGCATTCATCAATATATTTGAAAAAGAATAGATAATCCCTTGGGCACATTAAGCCTTCCTAGTCCATCAATTTCTTGCTACAGGGATAAGGAAGTTGACTAGTTGACAGATTTGTTATTTTTATGAGAGAAAGACAAGTCAGAGTAATGAAAATTGTTCTGCAGCAGCAAGTTTCTTCACAGAAGGATTTTGTTAATGGAATAAGAAGTTTAATGTTAGGGAAAAAAATGTTTTGTCTAGTCTTACTAGATTATCTGGTAAAACAAACGCAAAATTTTGTTCCTCTGGAATATGATCCTGTAGATTTCCATGTGTTCTTGTTAATTTAATGCCCTGTATGTACTTTTACAGCTGGATTCATGAGCTGAAGCTGTTGAATTTAATTTCTAGCAAGCTAAATAGCTTATGGTCTAGTTTTATTATTCATATTTCTGAACCTTTAGCACTAAGACATTGCCTGTAGGGATGTTTTAAACCAACACATGAGTAATCCGCCCCATGAGAGTATGAGTAAGGGAGGAGCAATATATCCACAGCTGATCCCCGATGACTTTTTCTCATTATTCCTGCAGTCAAAATAATATAATTTTAAAATTAGTGCAATAATAGAGAATAAAGCTTGGTGACTAACCTGATGAACTGTTTAAAAAATTTAATAAAGCAAAACAAGACTGAAAGATAAAATGGACTGGAGAAGCCTTCTTGGCATCATTCCTCACCTTTGACAGACTCACCTGCTGTGAAAGGAGATAAAGGACATTTCCCACTAAGATGTAAACTTTCTAGGACCTGATCTGCAAGTCATGTAGCGTGGAAACCAGTCTGAAGTGGGCCTTGCTCTCCAACTGGAATTTATTTTAAGTCATTGTGCAATTTTGCAGACTCATACTGGTTTGGGTGCCTCTCTTAATTGTAATGATAAAGTGTATTTTCTCAAATAAAGCACCAATCTTCCTTTAAAGCAACCATTCTCTTTTATATTTAAAGTCTACTGAAGTATTTCTCAGCAAAATACCAGTTATGCATATTTTCCTCATGAAAAATGACAGGCGAACTGCAGTTCTGTTATTTGATGTATGAGTTATGCTCTAAATTACAACTGCTTTCAATTTGACCTATTTTGTTTAGGGGAAAACCTCCATATGGATGAAACCTCCCTCATGTTGGATGAATATTTCACAGACTTGCCACACAAGTTTGATGGAGCTCAGCAGATTTGGCAGGCTTCGTTCCAGAGAGGCTCAGGCCTCTAATAATCCTGGTGTGGCAGATCAGAAACAAAGTGCAACAGGAAAGCAATACCAGAGATGGTTGCTTAGCACACGTCTGCAATACATTTCTTTTCACCAAGGTGCAGCCCCTTGTGCAGAATTGTAAACTGGCCTCTTACTGTAAAGCAAAAGTGACAAACCTGGAAACAGCAAGCCACCAAAACATGCGAACAGGATAAAATTGATAGCAAGCCTGAAAAATGTATGTGTAATGTTAGCATAATGAAATGCAATTTTATGACTGTGCTGCTTAAGGACTCTGTTTTGTGAGGTGCTGAGCACTCTTAACTTAAGACACATAATATTTTTTTTTAAAAAGGAGCTGTGCAAGGCAAAAAGAAAGGCATTTATTTCATTATGTCATCAGGTCTGATTACCCAAAACAACAGTGCTTGAGTGTATATCTCCTGTATGCCAACTTTATATGAAAGCTATCGAAACATAAAAGGCTCAAGTCCATAGGTCCCTCAACACCTCTGATGTCTGAGCAGATTCAGTGTTATTATGATTTTGTTCTAAATGACAAGCCTGTGTTAGCAGAAAAGCATTAGATACTTTGTGTAATGTAAATTTAGAAATCTAAATAAATGTAGCAATTTATGCATAGTGTAGCCCTAAAACCTATATTATATAACTTGTTAGTATAGCTTGCTAAGTACCTTTATACTGGATTTCTAAAAATGTAGTTTATCATTCTTTGTTTAGAATTTCAGCTGACAGGGATTTTAACGAGGCAAAGGGTTTTTCTATCTGTGATGTTCTGAGAAAGAGTCATAACACCTGATAGCCAGTCAAAGCAACTCAGGAGCCTTGAAACCATTCCAGAAGGCATGATACTGTGTCAAAGGAGATGAGGAAGAGGAAGAAGAGATGAAGACAGCAGTCTTTTGGGACCTCTGACTCATATTTGGGAGGCATGTCAGAGGCATGGCAAAGGCAGTACTGTGGGAGAGACAGTTTTAGAAGTGGCTGTAACAGATGAGGTAATGTCCAAATATTGTAATTAGAATCTGAATATTGCAATTAGATGGTAGTATACAGTTGTAAAGCTTATGCAACTCAGCATGTGCAAAATATTCCTGTGCAGCTGGGCACCGTAATAAAGGAGTGCTTTTTGCCTTTTAATACTCAAAAATAATCCCAAGAATTATTTCTCCAACTTTAGGCATCAATAGGAAGGATACTTGTGGTTCCCAATTGGATTTTATAAGCATAAAAGATGATGGTTTCTTCACAATTATTTGGATGGTGATTCAGGTTCATAAACATGGATGCCTCGTATTTTTAAACACTGTAGTTAATGAGACATTTGTGTGAGGCTAATAAATATGAAATTAGAGAGGATACATGCTTTGAATGGCATTGGCAGACATATGGGACTGTGACCTGTGCTTTCCTAGAATGACTGTGCATCTGCTTTAGTTGTCTAAGTGGTTTAAGGCTAACATAAAAATAAGCAGCTCCTGGCCCTCTGAATCTTAAGCTCTGTCTCATGTTCTGTCACAACAGCTCAACAGCTTCTGTTTTTATTTTCTAATGAACAAAACAAAAAGGAAAGAAAGAGGCATCCATATATATCACCTCATCTAACCTATTCAACTATTTATTTTGCATAATGCAACAAGGCAAAACAACTTTTCTGTTTGATCAGTCCTTTTGATTTTATGTTTTCCATGTGGCGGTGGGGAGTGTCAAAATCTGTAATATAATCTCATGAAGATTTGGTCTTCTCATTCTGAGTATCATCCCCAGTGTTTTTGTTTAGCCAGTATTAGTGATTTGGTCTTTTGTAATTATAGATTTTGGGCCTGGTGACTTCCACATTGCTACAGTGAGAACTGATTTTGTTGGCCCCAAGCAGTGTCCAAAAACCCCCCAAAATTTAAAAAAACCCAAAACAATAAAAAAACCCCCAAATTTTTACATTTTTTCTCTATTTATATTTTGAAGGAGTGTTTTTTTAATTAGTTTTTTTTTTCACAACAAAGTACATCTAAATATTGAATTTATCCATAACTCTAAATGCCCAAATTTGAATTGCAGCATGTAATACATCAGCAGGCATTTCAGAAAACTGGCCTTTTTAAACATTTCAGAATGGCTGGAAATATCATCTGCCAAAAGCACATGGAACACCTCTTAAACAGATGCAGATCAGTGTGCTATAAAGGACGTTGAATTCAAGTGCCCTTTAAAAGTTATCCAGCTTTAGATACAAGCTGAAATGAAAGCCAAAAGACATTCATGAGACTGAAACACCACAGCTTGGACTTCCTCAGGATGTGTGCTGAAGAAAAAGCTGGACTAAAAAGTCATGAGCTGAGCTTCCATTGACCTTTGCTCTGCCTTCTTAACTCTGAAGAGTGCAGTGCTTCAGGACTGTAGATAACTGTAGTCACACTTCAAGAAGAGATATTCCAGATTCAGGATACCTGCTAATGTGCATAGAAGTAACAGAGGGAAAAAAATCAAACATAGTTCTGCTAGGGCATTAAGCAAAATAAAGTGGTTTAGGAATAACATTTCTTTCTGACAACAGAATTTTAAATTCTTTTTTTTTTTCTCAAACTCCTTTTTCCATTACCTGTTGCAAGAAATGTGTTTATGGCCTACCCAAGCTATACCCAGTGTGGAATTATTGTATTTCTTACTGATTCTCACCAGCAACAGCAGAAGCAAACCAGTTATCATGATTTCAAGTGAACTACCTAAGTTATGTCTTGAACTTCTGACATAAAGATTTACAGAAAATCCAGAAAATCAAGTGCTACTCTTTCCCAGCTTCATTGTTGATACCATCTTACCAGGTACAAGATGGAACCTTATAACTTCATATGAATGTGTGTTGTGCGTGTGGAAAATGTGTACAACTTAATGTTTACCAACTCATGTGATCACTGCAAATACAGTCAGTTATCTGATGGGTTTTTGATTCAAAAGCATAATTTACTATTTTGTTTTAAACACCCATCTGTCACAGCTCAGGTTTTTAAAAACTGCGCCTAACTTCTTCCTATAACCATCAGTTTCCAGCTGTTGGTATCTGCCCTCTGCCCACTGAATCTCTGCAAAGCACTAGCAAGCAAGGTGTGGGAGTAGGAGGTATTCGACTTTTTCTATTGAAGGAAGACAGCAAAAGGAATAGCTGGAAGTCAGAAGAGAAACACTTTCTCACCTTCAACAGGTAAGAAACACAAGTCAGAGAATAAGGGAACCAGCTACTCCTCAGAAGAGTCACAGAAGGTTTCGCGCTCTCCCACTGACATGAAATGAAGGTAAGAGAACATGTCGGAGTGGGAAATAGGTGATTAGCATTTCAGAAGAGCAAGGAAGCAAGAATCCCACTGGAGTGAAATTTTAAGATTTTTAATTGTGAAAAAATGCTAAAAGGATTTTCTCAAAAAGAATCCATTCATGATTTGCATCTCATGCTAGAACATCAATGAAACTGGGTTTGATCCCCTGCTAAGTTATCAGGGGGAGATCTTTTTTTGGTTTTATTTTTTAGCAGAAGGCAGATCTTCTAAAACCTTCATGGAATCCAGCGGGTTGCCCATACATTTTCTGTAAAAATACTGTGAAGAGAAGGTGGAGATACTGCCTCTTCTATCCTCCCTCAGTGCTACATCTTCCTTAAATCATGTCACTATACTTGTGAAAGGCTTTCTTCAAAGTTATAGAGGGAGGAGCCAAAGCAACTGTAGGTGAAGGTAAACTCAGTACTCAAAGGGAGTGATAACAGTGTCTGCTTTTAACATTCCTCAGCGTCATCTCTTCCCTTGACCTGAGGCCTCCCAGTACTTATTATAGCAGAGTTGTTCTCTTCCTGTAAGCTAAGTGTAAGTTTGATTGCTTCACCATATTGAAGGCAAAATACATACTTTGAAGAAAGCACAGTTCATATTTTAAGGTATTTCATCACTCAAGGCCACAGCTGGGCAATACCAAAAGAGCAATCAAGAGACTACGGACTGTCAACAAGGAACAGTTCTCTACATCACAGAATCAGACACATTTGCACTCAATTAACACTTTGCTTAAAAATAGACAAAGATAAGCCCTAAAGAGTGTGGTGCCCAGCAACCTTGTCGTTATATATACAATAGCAATGCATAGCAGCAGTTATCATCATGCCTTACCACTCCATTTGCTATAACAACAAAAACATCCACTATCAATTCCTTATCCTGTTTGAATATATTTGGAGATATTATCATAAAACTGTCTCTGTGATATGGTCAAAGGGATGATAATCTAGTTTGTTTTAAAAGGGAAATTTATATAATCTTACTATTTTCTACTTAAGTTCCTTACTAAGTGCTGATTAAACATAAGCCTCTGTCATGTATGGGTGGCAAAGATAATTTTATGCCACTTTTACTGTTCTTGAGGTTCGGCAGAAACTATTTTGACTGTTGTAGATGTTAGCTCTGATTCAAAATTACACTAATCTGTGCATAGAGCCAAAGATATAGGAATCAGCAAAGTGCAGGAATGCTCTGGACTATCACCTCTTCAGGGAAAGCCCACTTCTTTTTTATGGCTGGAAGTCAGTTGGAACACAGCTTTCCAGTCCTTTTCCATCCCCATGACACGGGGATTCATGCATGCAGGAGAATTTAAATCTGCATAGATCAGCTAATCCGACAGCTGTTTTGCAGCACCTGAATAGTGCAAACCAGAAAGAATTAGGCTGAGAAGAAAATTCACGTTGTAGCAGGTCACAATTCAGTAAAGCATTCAGCCTCACCTCAAACATTTCCATCTGCAAAGCTGTATCTGGAGAAAGCATACAGCATTTACAGAGCACTCAACAAAAGAGTGAACTCTTTGTTATTTTCCATAGCAGCTTTCTAATGAAGGAAAGCACTTGTAGAACAGAAGTAATAACTTTCCTTTTACAGAACTATAGTTCACTAGAGATGGTTCCCACATGGAGAAGAAATGCCTCAGATTTTTTTTAGCATTTCCTTGGCACTTGGGACCTATTTATTACTTCATATACTTGGATGTAATGGCAGTTAACACACGGTTATGATGGAGAAGTGATGTAAGATTCTAAAAGATACAAATTGCAGTACATATTAAAGTTTAATTTGCCGCCAGTCTCAAGTCCTTCAGCTTTTTTAGGACTGCGGGCCCTTCCAGAAGTGCGGTGGACATGAACTATATTAGCTGTTGGTTAAACCGAGTGCTGCTAGCTAGCTCTCTGGGGGAATAATATCAATATGTTCTCTTCTCTTTGCACTTCCCTGATGCCATGGAGAAGACATGCATAAATAATTGCAGTTTTTGTGGAAGTCCAAGTGTACAATATCTGGCCTCCATGGCCAGCTTAGAGTTACAAGATTTACAACAGTTGCATTTGTAGCAGTATGTGCTCTAAATCCTAGTAGTTTTACTGATTATAGTGAAAGTAGTGGAAAATATCACCATTAACTATAAGAGTCAGTGCATGATTGAGACACCTGAACTGATGTGTCTACGTGCCGTTGTCTCCCTGTGTGCCAGGCACATGAGCTCCAATGGCAGACAGCAAAAACCTAGCAAATGCAGTCCATGGGGCTGGAAAAGCCATTCCCAGCTCCAGATACAAAGAGAATTAAATCACTCTTTAGACTGTGCTGATTAGATAACTGCTATCACATGAGCTTAAACACCCTTATTTGGATTCGATTTCCTAAATTTAACAAAATCCTGGTGCCATTCAAGATGCCATTGTTCCCTGGCTGCCAGCCTAGAGGATTAGTCCTCTGCCGGCCTGTGACCTGTCAAACCTGCCACAGATGTCTCAGACACCCCTGAGCACCTCAAATTAAAATGCTACAAATGGGAGATTGTCTTCAACTTCATCCCTTGTAAAGTTTTGGATGCTTAATTACGGATTAAAGAGATACTTCTCTCTCATGGTGTTTCACAGTTTGGAAACTGAGGGCAAGTTTTTTTCTTTCAAGAAAACCAAAACAGCCGAGTACCTTCTGTTTAGCCCATCGTCCAGTGGTAGCGTCCACATCCTGCCTGAGCAGAGTGGAGCACTTGCAGAAGTTCCCTAGCCATCACTATGATTTTTCCAGGGGCAATACCAATCAGCAGGTCATGGACTTACTGACTTTCTTAATTGCAGCCTCTGACTAGAAAACATTTAATCGGGCAATGAAAAATATTAATTAACGAGAAGAAACTGACAGCTCCTATTCCTTGAACCTCTGAAGATTGGCAGGTTAGAAACACTGTTACATTCAGACCCTTTGAGCCAAAGGATGGAACTGTAACCACACTTCTCATCAGTGATAGGTGCATTTCATACTATGGAATTCAAAATTAAATCTTTGCTCTCTCTAAGTGTTAAGACCGAGTTATCTGTGGATATGCTGAAAAATAAAATTTGTGGTACTTGAGAAACTTTGAAGTCATAAGCTTAAATCCATAGGAATTTTCTGTACTGCAATTAGCTGAGTATGGAGTCAGAAAATCTGTGCTTTAGAGTTAGCATTTTAAAGATGCATTTAGGTATATAAATCATTCCTCTTCAATCTCAGTTATCCCAGTTCTTAAGTAACTAAATGATTTGTCAGGAAGGTCATTTTTTAGTTAAAGCAAAAAGTTGATCTAAAATGATCAAAATTTTAAAAATCAAGTTAGAAGTGAATTATTACACATACTGTATTTAAATCTGCTCTGTGTTAATATTCAATTTTTCTGTCTTGTACTTTAAATCATTATACTGCATAATGAAAAAGATGCATCAAACACAAAAGCAAGCATATTATTTTATTACTTAGTACTGAAGCATGAAACTATCAGAAAATGTCACTGAGAGCTTGCTGAATGCAGTCAGCTCATATTTGCAAAAATAAATACAGATCACAAATACAAGGGAGGCTGTAAAATAACTATGGCTGTTTTTTGCTAATGGCATCCTGCTGCTCTTTGAATGATGATACAATAACCTTCAAGCTGGGAACTTTTACAGGAAGCTTTCAGTGAGTTCCAAGTGGCAAATATAATCTCAAGACAGGGCAATATATGGAAACATAGATCTGAATTGTTTGGTTTTGTGGGGTTTTGGCGGGGGGTTTGTCTTTTAGCATTACCTGCTGGGAAACGGTATCATTTAATTACATTTTTTTGCCTCTCACTTTAAAATATTTGTAGTTTTTCAGGAAGATGATAGCAGTCAGGAATTCACTGGCAGTATCTAATAATGACAAAGCACATGAAGTCCAGTAGATACCTTTATGTTCATTATTACATTTTTGCTATTATGGGGATTCTCATTGTTCAAACAGTATACATATTTAGCAAATTATTTAACTTTTACATATTTAAACTAGAAACACACTGTGCTCAAGTGTAAAAACAAGGATACAGTCTGAACTGTACTACAGTCACATTCAAATGATGGGCATCTTTCAGAAAGAGAAAAAAGGGTCTGTTAGCACTCTTAGGCAAGAATGGATTAATTTTTATCTTAATCTGGTTTATAGAAAAGCATTTCCTCCTCTTTGATGTGGTATATGCTAAGTGAAAACATCATGCTCTACCCATCAGAATCATGCAAGTGGTCAGTCTTTCTTTTACACTGATGTTACAAAAGGAGATAGCCTGCATGGCTGGAAGGTATCCATGATATTAAACAGTTCATGGGGCTGTGAAGTGCTGAGAGCAATCATGCAGAGCAACAGGCCACAGGAATGCAAATCATCCACAAAGCCAAAAGTGGAGCTAGCAGGTGGCCTCTCCTATTCATCTGATGTCAACACACTGTTCAGATCAAGCCCTTTTAACATTTGGGTAGGCCCACTATTGCTTTTAATTAAATATAATACAGCCATTCAATGTTCTCGCATACATGAAAACCACACAGTAAAAAGCATATCTTCTATACACTGAGGGTCACTATAGTTATATAAATAAATAGTACCATTTAACTTAGATTGTGAGGTAGTTTAAATTTCATATACTTTCTGTACACTGCTCAGTTAGAGCCTCTTTGACATTTCAGTGACTGACCATATTTCCATGGAAAATATTCCTGCTCCTTCAGAGGATTTAGAAGCAGAGAAAAAAGCCTTGTAATTAGCTTTTTCTACCTTTGAAACATTTCCACTGTAAAAGATTTTGAACAGAAACATTTGTTCTCAAAATTAGTTTACAGAGAGACTTTAACTGTGTTAACATATAAGCCATGGAAACTGTCATAATATCTAATTAAATTATTACTGACGTTCCAATCAGTAGCAAAAAAACATCTGTAACTGTAATTCTACTACAGAGAAAGTATAATTAAATCTATTTGGTAATGGGTAGCAAGCTATTGCAGAAGTATACTGCAATGCTTTAGAAAGCTGGAATGCTTCAAATATCTTTTACAAGTATAATAAACCTTTTTTTCTTTTTTTAAGTGGGAACATGAATATCCTTCTGAAGACCCTTTATTAGGATTTAATTTCAATGCATTTATGATTACATTAGTTCTTCTGTTTGAAACTGACTGGAAAAAATAACTGCCATCATTCAGAGCCCAGGACAGAAAAACCCATAAGCATGTTTTCAGTCTATGTCTATGGAGAGAAAATGGTAACAGCATGCTTCATTTTGATTTCAGGAGATAAGCGAAATAAAGCACCCAGTAGAGTGTTTTCTTGAACAGAAACATTTTCCAGAATTGGAGCCAGAAATGTGTGACAAAGCTGAAGTGCATTATTGTAAAAAAATTGGGAAATAGATTGCTTGGGAGGAGAGTAATGGGATGTGAAGCATTTCATGTAAGGTCACAAAGTCAACTGTTGGTAATGCACTGAGAGTTTTAATGTGAATAATGTCTGCTCGGTAGCTCTGTGTAAAGGGAAATAGATGTCCAGGCCCTAATGGGCAGATTGGTCATCCCAGACCTCCATCACAGTTGCCGTTTTCTATTTCTCCAGTCAGAAAAAACTTCATCCAACTGGAATTCCAGTCTATGATGCTCTTTCCCATCTGCACTGAGTAGACTAGTGTTTGGAAAGAAGCTTTGCCTAAATTGCTCTACATTCTAATTATACTCATAACATGGATATTTGCTCTCCCTCCTCCCAATTTGAAATTATTGCTGAAACAAAAGTTTCTGGTAAGAGACAACAAAACCAGCAACACATCCAACTTCTGCCTCAGCCACTGTTAATTATAGCTGTCAGAGGCTGAATTATAAGCAGTAATGTTTTTCTACTTCCTTGGACATGCTATCCATCCACAAATTCCATTTCATTAATTCATATGCTCAATAGCATATATGACAAATAAACAATGTCTAGTTTTCATTCGTTATTCTGATCTAAAACCCCATATACCTGCTAACAGTCACACCAGGTACAAGAAAATGGTATTTCAATATCACTTTCAGAGTGAACATCAGGTTTCAGCTGCATTATTTCTGTTGATTTGCATAAGATTATATGCCTAAAAACTCTACTAAATGCTTTCAAAATTTATAACTATCTAACTTCTCCCAGTGCTAAGTTAGTCTAACTGTAGGCAAAAATATGTGGTACAAATATGTGGCTGTTGCCGTGCAAGTAAGAAGTTTATTGGCCTGCTAGAAGAAGGGAAGTTTAGAGAGTGTTGCTCCTACTGAAGTCATTGGCCAAACATCCGTTGGCTCCACTTGCCACCATTATGCCTGGAGGGGAAGAGATTTTCTTTCTCTTTTATGTAAATAATTCAACCATGGAGTGGGTTCAGTTGGGTTGGATTGGATTGGGTTGCATTGGGTAGGGTTGCGTTGCGTTGGGTTGGGTTGTGTTGGGGGTAGTTGCCTGAGAGGGGAGGAGGAAAGAAACTGGAGCTTTTCTGCTGGCTAGGAAGCATCACGCTGAGTAGAGGTCTGCCTATTCAGCTGATGGCTATTAAAGAAAAAGTATGTAACAGTAATGCAAATTACTCCATTCTGATCATCTGGCAGCTGTTATTAGGCAACAAGAGCCAACAGATTGGCAGACTATGTAGTTAAGGAACAGCTATATGTGGTTATGCAGATCAGACACTATTGCTGAAGTATTTTGATGTCGTATAAACAGAAAAAGAACACTCTACCATGTAATTTTCATAATTGCATAAAATCTCTACCATTTTCCATGCTGAAAACATCTGTTTCATCTGTTATTAAATTTTTCTTTTGGGACATAAGGGAATTTTGATATATATACTTAATGAAAGATCTCATCAGATGCCTGTCTTTTTAGCACTTTTTTTTACCCAAATATGCTTTCTATAGTTTGCAATCTCGTCAGCAAAGACAGAAACATCATCGGAAGTAATTAAATGCAAATAAGTGTTTATTTAAGTATAACTTGGGAAAACTTTGAATTCTCAGAAAGACAGCAGAAGTTCCAAAAGCTCCAGATTTGTCTTGATTTGTAAACCAATTTGGAATTGTAAACCTATTCAGAGTATTTCTGTTATGTCTTCTAATGAAGTGTAGTGGTTTTGAAAATAAATCATTAGCATAATTTTCATAAACCTTTGGAGTTTGTTTTAAAACCCAACTAAAATGCTTATCCTACCAATCTATTTCTTAAAAGTCCTACAGTCACATTAAAAAAAATGGTATTTTGGCAGCTTTGTCCTGAGTGCAGATATTCCACCTCAGCTTTGCAAGAAAGTTCAGCACATTTTATGGAAAGATTGGTCTCCCTTTAGGTACTTCAATAAAATGTGTAGGGTTTCAGATTTGTTATACTGAAGCCCCTACCTTTTTTGTTTTTTTTTTAAAAAAACTCATTTCATTTTGGAAGTAATTATGTTTTGGAGGTGTTATCTCTGTTAAATACTTAGTGACCTATCATACATCGGTCAAATCTATTTTGCAAATACAATACTCTTTGGAGGAATTCTGAGGCACTCATACAAATTTCATCTGGATTAAGTGCTGTAATGAAAATGCTGCCAAAGTGTATCTTATACTACAGTAAGTACTTATTTCAGAATCCAATTATACCTGCAGGAATATATGTCTGATTATCTGGGAAGGCCAAAGATACACAGTGTTCTGGCAGAATAACTACAGCTCTGCGAGTAAGCTAATGCTTTTGAAGAGGTTGGATGAAAATATTACATGCAGACTGAGTTTCCTCCTCTGGCCTACCAAACAATGGTATTTACTTGATGGAAGTGAGAACAAGAAGGCTGGTCCTCTCACATGTGCTCTTCTTTGCTTTTCCACCACAGCTATATGATTGGAAATGTAGTTGTTAGACCTCTTTATATCACAACTTCAGAAAAATAAGAAAAAAGACTATGGTGGTCAGGGCTAGTAATCAGTTAAAGTGAGGCTAAGATCCTCCTGCAGTACAAAAAAGAAAGAAGGAAAAAGAGAAGGAACTTGTTAGGCAGAAATTGCCTTAGTATTTCTTTTTGAATGTGTTTTAGAAGTAGCAGTCTTAAATTTTTATTCTGTGTTCAATTAACAGAGATGAAGAACAATAAATAACATTTCTGTTTGGATTTCTTGCCATTTACATAATTCACTCCTAAGCAGAACTCATAGTTTTTCTGCCTTTGAGTTGTAGTGAGTGCTTTTGATGATCTCTTGATGTACATTCAATAGCATTTCACTTCTACTGGTTGATTAGCTACTTGAAGAACTCACATTCAAAAAAATTCAATCTACCATCAGTTTGAACTGAATTTTGTTGTTTTGTTTAGATGTTGGTTTTATGAGCCATTTAGGACAGATTATATTGGGTTTTATCTTTTTTATTGCATCTAAATTTTAAATGGTTCTTACATTATAATTTTGCAAAATAATTTTTTCAAAATAACGTTATTCTAGTATTAAATATATTGCTGTTATGCATCTAAAGAGCAACATATCCAAAATCTGACAGAAAATGTAATTACTGTTAAACGGTATTATAATTTTATTTATAATTTTGCACCTTTTAATCCTATTGCAGCTTTGTTCTTCGTTTCTTACTGACCCTTCCTTTTGTCTTTATTAAAAACAAAGTAACACATTCTTTTCTTATCTTTCTGATACAGTTAAACGTTTTAAACTATTAAAAGTTTTACTATGTGTTATGTGATAGTTTCCACATATAATTGCCTATGTCTTATCTTTAAAAAAGTTCAGAAAACTCTGTATATTTAGCAGATACCCAAAAAGAACTTACATACAACCTCAGAAGATCTGCAACAGATTTCGTATTCTCTGATTTTCAGTAATACAGGGCAAGGATTTTAGAGGGACTGGAGGTATTTGTTAGATCAATGATGTTAGAAATAACAGATGCATTTTTAGGAACACAGTACCTGATCTGAAATGCAGGCAGCAAACTTCAAGCTATTTGCAGACTGATTTTTACTCTTCTGAATTAATTATATTGCTCAGACCATTTGAGAGTAAAGGAGAATGCTAACAACAGGAAAACTTACCAAGGTTGTTGTCCATAAAGAGCCAAGAGACACATATTAAGGAAAGATGTATTTTAGTTCAGAATTAGGGGTGGTTTTTTTAATGCAGTTGAAATAGAATGTAAAACATTCTATTCTACGTATTACAGTGAACAACTGCTCTCCTAAGATTCCTCCAAAACAAAGTTATGTCAGGTAAGTAGTTTAAGAAACATTCAGGATATCACAATGTCAGGTATAAGGAACAAATAGTATAAGTGCATGCAAAGATGAATTTTTCTCCAGTTGATTCTCTGCACCCAGGCACCTGTGCAATTCACGCTCCAGTACAGTGTAATGTGCACTTGGTGTCAGTGATGTGCTCTGGCTTGAGCAGGTTCTGAGAAGAGCATGTTGATGTGGCTTAACTACATCTGACTTGCAGATCCCAGTTTTAGGAAATGGAATTCATACCACTGAGTCCAGACTGCATTCCATGTAGAACCAATTGAGAAAGGTATCCTCCTTGGGAAGCTGTGGATAACATCAGCCTATGTGAGTAGGAGAGACACAGCCTAAAGAGAGTGTTCAGACTTCTGGCCTTCACACATGCTTCACCTGCTCTGTAAAATGGATTTAGATGCTGCTGTTGTCGCCTAAAGCATTACATTTGCTCTTTGGATGCAAATGTTTGGGCTGTTCTTCAGATAAGGGGTGACAGTAGCACTACCACCATTCACATAGCATTCTGCTGCCTAATGTATGCAGCCAAGGTCTCACCTTAACCTCAGGTGATTTGGATCCTTATCTTCTTCCAGAAGATGAAACCATTTAGTGGCTGTCCTGCTGAAGGTGCACCACTGGACTGTCAAGAATACAAATTGTGGAACCTAAAGTAGTTACATTTCTTAAAGTAAGGATGGTGAGACACCGGAACATGTTGCCCAGGAGAGTTGTGGATGCCTCATCCCTAGAAGTGTTTAAGGCCAGGTTTGATGAGGCTTTCAGCAACCTGGTCTAATGGAAAGTGTCCATGCCCATGGCAGGGGATTTAGAGCTAGGTTGTTTCTTTGATTCCTTCCAACCCTAACAATTTTTTGATTGTACAAGTGCTCTGTACATAAGATCAGGAACATGCTTGCATTTTTCAGCTGTATGCTTTACACTACATAGAATAAAGAATATAGCCTTGATAGCAAAGACTGAAACAGATAGTTTATGATTAGATTATGCTGATACATTTGGCTAGAGAAATATTTCTTAAATCAGTGTTTTGATGGTAATTTTTTTCCTCCATGTGACTATGCAGTGAACTTGACAAATACAACAATCGTCATTTTCACTTCATGAAGAGCTGTGTTGTGACACAGATTACAAGAACCACTGAGTGCACTCCACTTAATTCTATCGACATGACTAAAACCAGAAAATGTGAGATGATGTCAGACAAAGTTGTGCTAATTTTCAGATTATTAATAGCTTTTGGCTTGTGACTGTCTATGCTAATTCTATGGAGAACAGTTTTGTTTAATTTAAGTTCTGTAAATATTCAAATAAAAAAGAAATTAATAACTACATCAATTTGTAATCCATTAAGATAAAAATATCTGTAGTGTTCAGAAATTAATCTGGCAATAATGCGTTACCCTTTAACTATAGCATTCAATGTTTGGCTTCAAGACCTTCTTAGCACCTCTCTCATCCAGGCTCCTACAAAGTCCTCAAGATATGCAGGATGTTATAGGGTGTTCTCTTTAATCACTGAGCTTGTGAATTGATGCAAGTTTTTTAGATGTGAAAAAGTGCTCTGAAGGATACTTTTATTGTTGTTCACTTCTTTACTCATGGCTAAACAAACACACACAAGTCCAACATCGTATATTCTCTTAGTGAAAGAGTATTATAATCAAGCTGATATTCTTCTCATTTATATAAGCATGGACTTTTTTTTTTTTGCCTGTTTTGGAATCTTCTTAACTAACATAACCCATCTGTGACAGCTGCTGCTGATAAAAACTCACTAAAAGCTGCTCTGTTTGAAAACATCATGTGCTGGTTTGGGGTTTGGTTGTTTTCTTTCACAACATTAAAAAAATTATTAGAATTGATTGGCTTTTTAGTCTGGTATTGCTTTGCATTATGCAATTTTCTTCTGGTATGTTAGGAATTCTTAATTTATTGAATTAAAATTCATTCCATTTACATGAAGTAAATGTTCAATGAAGTACTTAAGTTAGGTTCGTTGTCAATGAATGGCAATTCTAGAAAGAAAGAACAATCAAACTAAGGATTTTTTCAGCAGTTGGAAAATTATATTAGGCAAATTATAATGAGTTAATGCTTAAAAAAAAACCTGTTCAAGCATATTTTCTAAAGCAGATACAGCACTAAAAGATTACATCAGGAATCAGAGAATAATGTACATTGTGATCAATACTTCTGAAAAAATCTGTTTTTGTTTTATACCAATGCAAACTATATAGTATTTTCTATATTTATGTTTTATAAAATCACATATTTAATAAAAATACTAGCAAGATAGAAATGTCTTTTGTTCTGGAATTTCCTAAATTCTGAGTGTCTGATTACGCTATTGGATTACAATTCTTTTATGCATGAAGAAGGTCTGGGTTTTTCATTTTAAAGGAAATTTAAAAAAAAAAAAAGAAAAAAAAAGAAAACTGAAGATAAAAGAGAAGAGAAACCTGATGTAACAGCCCTTTGATCTCCCACTACACCAGACAAAATTTCTTCCACTTGAACAAATGAAGTAACTTGATATCATACTTAGAGTAGTCTTCTTTGTTGATTATCACTAGAAGGGAGAGGTCACACCGTTAGCATTTGCTGATAGCAGCATGATAGCAGGGAGAAGTGTTGGGTTCTGAGTGGAGAAGAGCTGCCTTTGGTAAGGACGGGCTGTAGGACGGGCTGTTCTGCCTATTGTGATGGATCCCTTTTGATCCTTCTGAGATACTTTGGTTTTGCCCTCTTCACCAATCTGACTAAATATATGATTACTCAATATCTGAGTTTTGCTGTAAAACACCCTATTTTGTTTTTTCTTCCACACAGAATCTTTGTCCTGGAGGGATTTGCATACGTCATCTTTCTGCTGTTCTGATTAGAGAAGTAGCTGATTGGGCTTTTGGATGCTGAGAAATATCAAAGGAATGACTACTACGCATGGGCAGATTAGGAAGAGCAGTGAATTCAGTATATTAGAGAGAGCCAGCTTAGTACAGTAATTATGGTATATTACCAGTAAAACGTTTTCCGTTAGGCCCAAATATTGCACATATTTGGGAACCCTAGATTGAGTGCTATGTAGTACGGATGCAGCCAAGTCACCAGATATCAGAGCTAGAGGATGGTCCCTGGCACTTTTAGATCACTGAAAAGTGGCCACCAGCATAATGTGCAGTTAATGAATGCGTGATGCATTGTGAGGCATGTCCTAAGGACTTGTAGGATGGGTGTCAGCCACATGAGTTTGGACAGCAGTACAGTCTGGAGCCCCGTCAATCAAGAGACACTAGAACGCAGCCTACAACCAGTTTGTCCTCCTTCAGGTGGCTGCAGCAACAACAAAGAAGTTGCAGTTACAGGGCAGGTTGCAAATTCTGAAGTGCTGGCTTAAATCTCAGCCAGATTTGGACACATTATCACTGAAAGAGTATTCCCCTAGACTAGCAGCTGCCAATGTGCTAGCTACTGAGCTGGCAGTCATGCCTGCTACTGTGAAGGCATGAGTTCTCACCAGAGAGCTGTGCTTTCTAATGTGGGAAAAGTACTGCTTGTAAAGCAATGTATTGGTGTCCTTAACTTTCAGAAAACTATTGAAGGGGCCTGATAACTTCAAATAAATAAGCACATGCCCCTTACAAGCTTTTGAATCTGAGGTGGGCTGTTGACTTGAAACATTTTAGGTCAAATAGTTCAATTTTGTCAATTGGAAACTGGATTTTGTAGTGGAAAGTGCCAGGCAATTTTAGAGAAACAGAGCTGTCACCCCTGCTTGTAATAAAAAATTGCACATACACAAATGCACACACATGCACTTCCTCAAAAACCTCATTTGTGCCCATATGTCTGCTCCTGGACAGACCCAGCAGAGCTTGCCAGAGGCAGACAGGAAGGATAGAGAGTCATGAGAGCAAGCATGAACAGTCTGGAATCAGCCAGAAAATGAGAGTCTCACCTCTGCAGATGTTGCTCACAGGTTGTGGCTGTGCAGGATGTGTGAGTGATAAACTTGAGAGCTATGAGTAATTAGAATATCTTACAGGTCTTATGTGTGCAGACATGACCAAAGGGCAATAGCACAGGCTGGACACCAGATACGGCGAGTGGCACCATTCCTCTCTCATCAGCACTAAATCATCTCCTCTGTAACGTTCCCTGACTGAATGCATAGCTGTCAAACAGGACAAGATCCTCCCCAAGACAAGAGTAGAAACACACAGAGTAGTTTCATTGCACCCCTTGACATCATTCCCATTAAGCGAGCTGCCATTAAGAGTGGCTAGAAATGTGAACCGTACTTCTAGGAGGGTGGGTGGCCTATTTAATGCCTATTGCAGTGTGTGGTTATTAATGTACACTCCAAAACTGCTAAAGCTGCATGTTGAGGGAGTTTAGGGGAATCCCATAGACTGACAGCTTCAAGGAATGCTCTCTAAAAAACATGGGTCCCTAAGAAACAAACCAAATAGCAATATATTATGAAAATTAAACCCACATTATTAAAACAATGACTTTATGATAGTATTTGGACTATTTTTCAGGTTTCTTGGCTCACACTTTCCTCCCTGCTGTTCCAGACTTTCCCACAAGCACTGTCACAGCTATAGGCTTCAACAACCCTTCATCTACTCTTGAGGTTCTTACAACATTTTTCCCCCATTAAAAACTGCACATGGAGCTCTTTACTAGTGCCAGTTTTGTTTTATTTTTATATAGAAAAGTAGCTTAAACTGGGAAAACTTCTCTTGAAATAAGAAGTGACAGCAACAAGCGCTTACATAGAAGGAGAAAATACCAAAAATATTCTTCTATTTGGCATACTTTATTTTTCCTGGCTTGCACTTATATTGCTTATAAGTGTATAAGTTTATATTGCTATAAGCTTATAAGTGTTTCTGGTTTTACAGTGGTGGCCTCACCTTCCTCACCATGCTGGTTTTCAAACCCATCACTGATAGGTATGAGGGGAGGAAAAAAAAAAAAAAAGATAAAGGAAAAAAAATTATTTGAACAGTAGTCAGATTCCTGGCTCAGAAAAGAATTGTTCTCTGCTTTGGACAATGGGGGATTAAGGAGTGGATAAGTACTTGTTCGGGCTGTCTGAGGAATGTGTACGTTCTATATAATCCATTTACTGGTACTTAAATTTGACTATAGCACAGTTACTCTCCAAATAGCTGAGCAATAACTAGGGTGGCTATATAACTTTATACTTGTTCTTATAGTTCATAAATAGTGTGAGAGACTGTTCCAATATTCTGGTACTTTGACAAACAGACAAGAAAAGAAAAGAATTGTCATATAAATAGGTAAGTCTGCAATTGGTTGCATTTGGTACTGCATTTTAATATCAGAGGGCAGAGTCAAAACGAGGGTTTTACACATATTGTGCTCTAATAAGGAACAGGATGTCTTTTTTCATTTCATTTCTTATCTTCTGGGATTGTGACTGAGTTAACTTTTTGGTCCCTTCATAAAATAAATTGTAGAGAAACGTTCACTGGTCTCCTGAAGACATTTAAAACAGCAGCAAACATCTAAACAATACTTGTGACCTTTTTCTCATCAGAGTAACAGCTGTTGTCAGGTCGTATCTGTCCAGAAAAGAGTGAAGACATTACATTTGCAGAGGTCATGTCCAAACATTAACTTTTTATGCCTAAATATATTAACAACTTAACATACTCAAAAGTGCTAAAAGAACATCTTAGCAGTAATTTACAGTGGCAAGAAGGTGGGGGGTTTTTCCCTTGAAATGCTCAGTTTCAGTCACCCCGGATGTATACATAAATCCTGCTGAATTTATACAATGGCTTCATTTGGTTTTCTTCAATCCAAATTTTTTGCGAAATATCTGGTGTGAAGAGCCTTCCTCTGTTCTTTTTATCCACTAGTTCAGGGTTAAAGTACTAATCCAGGCAGTAGCTAATGAATTTTCTCGGTTCAAGTGTTTTAACCCTGATCTTTAAAGAAGGGCTTGAAAGTTAGAAACCCTTCTGGAGGCAAGTGGGCAGACTCAGCCCCATCTGTAGAAACATTGTTATTTTTTGCGCTAGATCTGGTACTCAAGCCCCAGCAGCTAACAGCTGAATGAGTAACTTAACTAGAACCAACATTTACATTGCAGAGTATCAGGAACTTAAATCAGCCTTGTCCTCTACATTATTGGGTCTGGCTCCTCAGCCTTCTCCCTTCTTCAGACCAGTCACAAGGTCAATGTGGATACCATCCCACAGAAAGAGAGAGCTCATTAGTTTGGATTTTGTTGCTCAGATTCATTGTGATCATGCCTTGTCTTCCAGTTTGGAAACTACTGGTCTAAGCCTTACAGCCTTCATCTGGAGGAGGATAACCAAAACTTAAATTAGCCTGATTCAGAGCACATATGGTAGAAGACAGGATAGTGCTGGAGGCTCAAGCCTAGCTTGTTTTGAGGTATGTCTCTCCTATCACTGATAGGATATACAGGAATATGTTCCTCAGTTCTAATCACTGAAAAGTTTTTCTGTTGATAAATTGTATCTGTGTTTTCTGCCTAATACTTCTTCACCAGTCCTTCACTGTGAGACATAAAACTGCGCACAGCAAGACTTGATCAGAATAGAAGGATTGTTTGATGTGCCCTGCACTCTGTCAATCTCACATTAGAAAAGACCTTTCTTGATACTTCAGAAACTCCTGAAAATGTCTTGGTCTACTGTGAGTTGAATCCATCTTACAGAGGCTTTAGAGCTTTCTCCTCACTCCTGCTACAGCTCCCTGCAAACACTGAGGGGGCTAATGATTAATTAAACCCAGATGCTTGGGCTTTTTCCTACATCTGAGAATTCATTCTGCCACAGCAATCATGGATTTTAAACAAAATAAAACAGTCATTAAGAAAACAGGTTATCCTATGGAATGGTCTCTAAGAAGTAAGCAGTCCTTAGGCCAGTGACTAATCTAGCCAGTTTTTGACCTTCCCCTACCCAAAACTCAGCATGAAATTTCTGTATTAACTCAACATAATGTACCTAGGAAATCATCACCCAAATATTTAGGATATGAGTATAGCAGACTGTACAAATAATTGCTTTTTCTAAATGACCACAAAACCAGAATATACAATACAATTCTTATTTCCTCTCTCACTAATCAAAGTGACATTAATTAATAGTTCCTTAAGTATATTAAGAGTTTAAATAGGAATTCACAAAGAGTGGCAATGAGAACCATCATCCTACATTCTGCCAGAAGGCGCTGGAAATACTTCAAAAAAGAAGGAGGTAGAGGGCTTGAGTTGGACATCTTTTAAGGAAATACACAAACTACCATATTCTGTCTTAACTGTGGGTACACTGACAGTGGCAAAACAGGGTTGTGAAGGGCACCTTAGACTTGCTGAGAACAAAAACAGAATTGAAAGCATTTTGAAATTTCTCATTTTCAAAACATGTCTTTATTTTTCACTAGGCAGGAGCAATTAAAAAAATGGAGCTCAAATTGCAACGGTTTCTGAATGACCTCAATTTGTATTTTAGAAGAGGCTATGAAGGGATAAAGATAATTGATACTGGAAGAAAAAAAACATCATCCAACTTCAATAGACAGTGTAAGCAGAGCACACATCTGAGTCTCTATTCAAAGCAAAACACTGGGAAAAAAAAGCCTCCAAATTTATCATGACAGTATAATAAAAATTTAGACAATATAAACCACTTTAAACTGCTATAAATAGTAACTTTTACTTAAACTCACATGCGGATGAATTTTTCTTAGTATGGAAGGCAGGAGATTAAAGAGGTTCTGCCAAAAAAACAGAATTAAAAGATAGAGTTCAAATGTATATTTAGGGCTGGGAAAGATGAGGGATGGTAGTGATTATTTTAGAGCTCCACCAAGCACCTTTGTCCAATTATCCAAATGCTTTCTTTTTCAGAACAGCTTGGAGGAGTCCAGAGTTGCTGGCTGGTCTATGGAGCAGATGTAAGTACTGTTGCTGGAGATTGTTAATCTTATTGTCTTTAAATCTGGTATTCTGCAGAGTGAGAGAAAAACACTACCACTTATTCCACAAAGTTCAGTGCAGGTACAAGAGCTTATAAGCACAAAGAGGCTTTGCTTCTTAAGAATTGTGAAAATATATTCTTTCATTTCACATTTTTTGCTTTCTCTCACCTAGACCCCAAGCTTGAGGTTGCTCTTACTCCTAAAGGGTCCATTTCCCTGATTGCCTCAACAGCCTCACCCTGGATGTCTGGTTTTCTTGAATTCCCTACAACTCTGTATGTGACAGAGTAAACGAACTAAAACATTTTGGATAATGTGCAGGAATCTTCATAATAATGATTTTAGCAAATACTTTTTATTAACTTGATAATCTTCAAATCAAAAATATTAAAAGGTGTAAGAAAACTCCATCCAAAGGTTGCTGCTAGCATCAGAAGGTCCTCATAGAAAAGGTTTAAATGATTATGAAGACTGGAGGATGATAATAATACTAATAATACTAATAAGCTAGTAATACAAAGAAGGAGGAGGAGGAAGAAGAAGAAGAAGAAGAAGAAGAAGAAGAAGAAGAAGAAGAAGAAGAAGAAGAAGAAGAAGAAGAAGAAGAAGAAGAAGAAGAAGAAGAAGAAAAAAGAAGGATTTTCCTCTCCTTTTCAGTATGTCTGAGACAAACAAATTATTAGAATAATTAACACAGTGGCAGCTGTATCACTAGAGCAGTTATTATCAATATAATGTGTCAGCCCAGTATTCGTTTTAACAAACAAAAAGGTTGGGTCAATACAAAATTACTAGCTAGGTGCTTTTATTTAACTCTTTTCACTTAGTTAAATTTTTAAATTAAAATGTTTTTAAATGCAGACATAAGCTTGACCTTTAAAAATGCAAAAAAAAATATTTTCTGCTTTTGGCTGAAATTGTGCTCTGAATTCATCAACATTTGCTAGTTGGTTTTGGTCCTCATGAAAAGTTTACAATGCCAAAACTTTTCACCCGATGTATTTAAGAACAGTGAACAAGTCACCACTGTGTCTTCTTTTTGATAACCTAAGCAGATTGAGGGGGTTTACACATTTTCTCCAGCTCCCAATAATTTTGCAGCCTCTCCAATTTCTCAACATCCTATGCAAAATGCAAACACCAGATATGTCTACAGTGTTTTTTTAGTATCCATCTCGTGGATGGATTTGGAAGGGAAAAAATTAGCTCCCTAGTGTGTCAGGAGAACAGAACAGGAAAAATATTTTGGGGGAAATTCAAAGTATCACAAAGTAGTATGAACACAGTGGAACTACTTCTTCCTTTTCAGCGGAGGGTCAATATAGGTGGTAGGAAGACTGTAGCTATGTCTGTGGACAATGAAGCAGGTTTCCTGTCAGGTTCAGAGTGCCTTCATTGGAAGCAGTATGAAGGCTTGTACCTTTTAAATATCATTTATACAGCACTGATTTCAGGAAGATGGTGCCTCAGTTTCAGAGAGGAGCTGATACTGAGTGAGGAAGAAGCAGTTTCTCTCAGCATTGTGATGGTGTACATCGTAGGTCTCCCTGAGGAATGAAGGGAAACTTACGGAAATGTGAAAGGGCCCATTCTATTTGATCGAGCATATCTACCCCAATCTCTACATCCCTGTGGATTTGACTCTACACAAAGCATGTGCTGCCTGGAGGGCTCAATGTGTGCTTACTGGTATTTACGTAATGGAAATGAAGGAGATGGCCTGGAAATCAGCACAGTCTGAAACTACTGGCAGAGGAAGGGGAAAGGGTTTAGTCTTCAGGCATACATTCTTTTGAGAAGCCTGCCATCAATCCCATCTTCTGTGGCTCCTTTGGAAACAGCTGTGTCACAGGCATAATAGCAAAGTCTACCACGAGAAACAGCCCAGCATTAGCATCCCAAATGTTATGTCCCTGTAACCCCATTACATTGCTCTTGTAGGAAAACATCTTCCTCTGCAAAGGCAAACTCAGTGGCCAAGATTCCCACGAGTGTTTTCCACCTTATCTTTATAGCTTTGTCCTTTTTTTTTAATTTTAATTTTTTTACAGCTTACTTTATTTTTACACCCCTTTCTTATTTTTTTTGCAGGATCCTCTTCTGCCATAGATGCCCAGAACACCCCATGAAGTACATTGGAAAAGTCACTCTGCCTGGCACGCTCTGACAGATGGAAAGAAAGGCTGATAGGAAGAAATACAAATGCAAATATCATTCTAAATACATGGTTTCTTTAACATCAGTCTTTTGGAGTCATATTAGAAATTGCTCGCATGCTAAGAGTGGGGTATTTAAATTCTTAGATCTCAATCCCACTACTGTGTCAAGTGCCAGTGTCAAAGCCAGTTAAATCACCCAAATTCGTGGCACTCTGTCCACTGCAGCGGATCATCTATGCCAGAAATGTGCACCAGAGCATTGCCCTTCCAGGAGGGGCAAGACGTCTATGGTAACTCAAAGAGCAATGGCCACTAGAGTGGAAACGTAACCCCCTTAAAGCCCATGAAACCTTGTGGGGCCAGGATTTCACCCCAGCCTTTTTTCCTGCTTTAAGTGTGTGATTTGGCAGGGGAAGAGTTCAGTTGAAGGCACACAGTTAGGCTACACATGCAACAAAGAGACAGGGAGGGGGCAAAAAAGAGCAACATAAAGGATTACTTTAAAGTTAGACCTTTAGCTTTACACAATGAAGGAAAGCACAAAGGTTTCAACAGGATAAAAGCAGACTTTGTTTTGTAAAGAGATCTCTGGATGAAACAAAGGACTGTAATTGTACCTCCTATCTGCAAATCTGAGGTGGTGAAGGAAAAGAAAGCGGGTGGATGATTAACGGCAATAGCTTGAAACCTTGCTTTGTTAACAGAGTAAAATTAGCTTGCTGAGAACCTTTATTTTCCACACAACTTTTAGCAGCATTATTTTACATATTTCTACAGTAGAGAATCCATTTGCAAATTTGCAACAAGTAACCACTGCACTTCAGCTAACTCTTCTCTGTTTTCTTTTTCATCTGCTTAATTAGTGACAATACATTTGAGTTGGGTTGCTAGCACATCTATAACTAAAAGTCTGACAGCGATTCCACTCTGCATACCTCAGGCACTTTCACACTGTCTTAATTTCAGCCTATGAAAACAAATCTGGAAAGGGTTTAGAGGTAAAAGTATTGTTTGATTTTTTAAAAAATCATCATTCATGTAGCTCTGTTTGAAATACAGGATGAACCAACTAAAATTAAAACAGGGGAGGACTCAACTCACATGTCCTTTTCGCATGCTCATTTTTGAAAATATGGGAAGCCACAGATGGGTCCACTCAGAGATCTGTCCAGCTCAGCACCTGCCTGCAGCAGGAGGTACAGCAGATGCTTGGAGAAAAGTGATCCCCCTCCCCTGTCATGCCATGCCTCCCAGCTACTGCCATAGCATTGTCCCTCATGTTCATCATAGAAATGAGTTGAGATCTCTAATTTTTTATTTTTTTTTTTACTTTTTTTACAGTGCTTGACATCCTAAAATCTGCTTCTAAGTACAGTTATGTTATTGTCAGTTCATTCTGCCGTGTCTACAAATCCTCTGTGGTGGGATGCTTGGGAATGTACTTGCTCCGAAACGTGTCTATTTGTGTGGTGCTTAGCAAGAGGGAACCAGTGAGGCCTGTCAGTGCTAACATCCAAACCCAGAACTCACCAGCCTGTTTTAAAAATCTGGTGACTTCCTTCTCTTTCTTTTCTAACCTTTTCAGCAATCTTGGAAATGCAAGATGCAGGCTGTCCTTGTCATTCATTTCAAAACCTGATCGGTTTTTGGCTGGAAGTCCCCTCTACAACTTCACTTTCAAATTCAGCCATAGAGATTTTCCACTGATTTTTTAGGACTTTTTTACCTTGTGAAGTGAATTTCATTATGAGTTATGTCATGGCAGGTGCTCATCTCCCCTCACCTTCTTAATGCAGGAAGCATATGGGGCATTACCCACTGAATGTCTCTACCAGCAATGAGGACAGGAAAGCCAACTGGCCAGTTTGGAGTTCCCTTTCATAAGGGAAATTCCGTAGGAGTTGTGGGGCTTGTATAATAGTAGCCTTATTCTAGAATATTTTCCTATATGAACTTCATGTTCGGGTTATGGGCTTGGGGAAATGTTTTTCTAAAGAAAGAAGTTAACGTTTCTGAATAGCAGTTCAAGAACATGTCAACTCAGATTTAATTTCAAATTGTCATGTTTTAGGGATTATAGATTGAGACTTATGACCTTATCAGATTGTATTTTTCACACACTTCATTCTTTTTTAAAGTGTTTTAGTTCATTTAAATTTATTTTGCAGATCCACCTTTGGAGGAGGAAATCCCAACATTATTAAATTCAAGGACTCAAAGAAAGGAAGGTAAAAAAAAATGTGTTACTTGGAAAAATCTGTTGATTAATACTGAAGGGCTCTCAAACCAATTTAAAATTACAATTAATCTCAATCCGTATAATATATGGAAAATTATTCTAATCCACATAATTTTTTAGTGTTGCTGTATAGTAATACTTTTTAAACATTATGTACCAGCATTTTTTGCAATACAAGAGTTACAATATAAAAATGCAATACAAACCACATCAAATAATCACTTAGCTAAAGAATAGATAAATTTTAGGGAGGGTTACAGTGCTTCTTTTCTTTTTTGGAATATTTCTAAAGAATTTTTTGCTCCTAATTTCCCTTTCTAATTTAACACTTCGGTCATTTTTTCTTCTTCTTCTATGGTTTTTAGCTAAACCGTGCTGCCTATTTCATAGTGTGTGATGTGGTTTATGCTCTGCTCTCAGACAAAGCAATTGGAAATACAGAATTTCCACTGATCAGTGGAAGTGCTATTCTAAGGCAAGTTTCTTGCTGGGCTGGACAATGCCCCTACACTGCACAGCACAGGTTGAAGATTGGTCCAAATGCACAGATTTCACAATGTTTCCATAAACCTTTATGGCAAACCCAGCCTAGACATTCCCCTACTCTCCTTGTAGTCAAGAAATATTTGCCAAGCGATCACTGAGATAACATGTGCAAAGCAGATCATGAAAACTATTATTTATTTTCTCTTCTCTGAAATACCAAAAAAATGAAAATAAAAAAAAGATAAAAGTACGAAACCCACAAAAATAAAGATGTTTAAAAAGTAAATTATTAAATTAAAAATAAGTATTGATAGCGACTAAAAGATATCTGTCAACACAGATGAGGGTCTTAGAGACTGTGAGTTGGGATAAATCTGACTTCATACAGGTGCCATGCTTCTTTAATCCTGCATCACCAGGCAACTCTCTGCAGTGACATTGAAGTTACAGCCCATAAACTCCTGCAGAGGCTTACTTATATAAGGCTGCCTAAAAATCTTGCTAGTGCTAGGTCCAATGGTTGTGATCATGTATAACTTTCCTCCCATTATGTGTGCTCAGGTATTGTAAGAAATATTTAAGTTCTGTACTGTAGAAGGGTTGAAAACACTTTTATTTTCCTAAAACTTTGGAAAATTAGATTAAACCTCTATGACCTATACTGATAATTTGGAGACAGAGCCCTTTAAAAATGAGAAATTCAAAGACCCTTGTATACAGGCACAAAGGAGTGAAAAAATGCAAGATAGGACCACTAACTATTCTACTATATAACCCATACTCTGCTTAAGGATGTAAATAAATAGAGCTGTTCTCTGGAGCAGAGTTTGCTTGTTTTGTCTGTTTCTATTATGAAGAGTTTCCAACAATAATAGTACAAGACCAGGACCGGAGAAGACTCCCAGCGCTGTATTTTAGTGTGGTGAATAGTTACAGCCACAAAGACTGAACGGTCACTTGATGCTAAATGTTAAGCTTTATTTCAGATTTCACTTTATTAATGGTTTAACTGTTGCTTCATTGCAGTAGTTCAGTAAGGAATGCATGTCAAATACCTACAGGGAAGTTGCAATGGAAATTTGTTTAATCTCCTTTAAACACCAAACACAGATGCAATAAAGTAGTAACATTGAAAGGAACAGTAGATTTCAGAAAGAAGTATCAATAGTACGTTGTGATTCCTCTTGACAGACTCTGTTCTCACACAGATCAATAACTCTGTATGAATTGTCATTGCATTACGTTTTATATTAAGTGATTTTTATCTCCTTGGTTTTTCTGGATCTAATTAATGCAATGTGAAGCGGGACATAAGTTCACCACATGAATCCCACCATTTCTAACATCCGGTAGTCTTGTTTTAGGTATATAGAACAGACAAAATCAGATTATAATCAGGATCAAAGGGCTTGTGACAATAAGGATTAAAATGTAGATTGTTTACAGAAGATGGAAAATAAGACGGTTTGCTAATTAAACACCATAGCATTAAAACTTATGTTAGAACTCAAAAATGGTGGAAGATATACTTGATGGGAAGTGGCCACAGCCCCAAGTGTGTCAGAATTCAAGAAGCATCTGGATGATGCTTATAGTCATATGGTTTAATTTTAGGTAGTCCTGAAAGGAGTGGGGAGTTAGATTTGATAATCCTTATGGGTCTCTTCCAACTTGAGATACTCTATGACAATACCAACTCACTTTTGACATAAACTGCTGCAGAAGTGTTTGATAAGGTCCAAAATGTACCCCAAATTGTATTGTAAGCAGCTGTCAAATTGTCACACTGTCAGTCACCTGACATGGTTGGTCCAATCCCTGTTTCTCAGCCAATTACAAATAGAGGTGAAGTACATATGTAACATGTTAGAAGATGTTCCTGCAAATCACAGCATAGGTAAAGGTTGAAGGGACCACACTGGGTCCAACCACCCTGCTCAAGCATAGTCATCCTAGAGTACATGGAACAGAGTTATATCCATATGGTTCTTGAGTATCCCCAGCGAGGGAGACTCCACAATGTTTCTGGACAATGTTTCAGTGTGTGGTCACCTGCAGTCTCTTCCTCATATTCAGATGGAATTTTCTGTCCATCAGTTTCTGCTTGTTGTTCCTGTGCATCAGTTTCTGCTTGTTGTTTGTCCTATTGTTTGGCACCTCCAAGAAGAGCCTGGCTCCATCTGCTTGACAGTCTCCCTTGAGAAACTTACAGAAATTGATGAGGTCCCCTCTCAGTCATCTCTTCTCAAGGCTGTACAGGCCCAGTTCCCTCAGCCTTTTCTCGTAAGAGAGGTGTTCCAGTCCCTTAATCATCTTTGTAGTCCTCCACTGGATGCACCCAGGACCTCCATATCTCTCTTGTACTGAGGATCCCAGAACTGGACACAGTAACCAGACGAGGCTTCAGTAAGTAAGTAGAAGGGCAGGATCAGTTCCCTGGACCTGCTGTCAATGCTCTTCCCAATGGACCCCAGCATACCTTTGGCNTGTAGTCCTCCACTGGATGCACCCAGGACCTCCATATCTCTCTTGTACTGAGGATCCCAGAACTGGACACAGTAACCAGACGAGGCTTCAGTAAGTAAGTAGAAGGGCAGGATCAGTTCCCTGGACCTGCTGTCAATGCTCTTCCCAATGGACCCCAGCATACCTTTGGCCTTCTTGGCCACAAGGGCACACTACTGGTTCATGAACAGCTTGTTGTCCACCAGGTTCCCCAGGTTATTTCCTGAAATGTGTGGTGGTTTCTGTCTCCTAGCATTCTCATCTGTATATATGGGCTTTACTAGTCTAATTCTGGAGTGTAAGAAATATACTGGTAGATAACCACCCTCCCTTGGATCCAGTCTTGATGAACTCTTGCGGCAAGGAGTTCCACCAGCTAACCATGACTGGTATGAGAAAACATTTCCATATGTCACTTTTCCAGTTGCTGCCAAGAAATCACTCAGTTTTATCTTCTTTCCTTCAGCCAGTTGATCTTTCTGCTGAACAAGGTGATCCACCCAAACCTAGCAGCTGCACCTTGCTGTGATTCACATGGAGAGGAATGTGGTGTTACATGGGATTTTGCACCAAGGCAGAGGCAGACCAAAGGCTGGGAGAGCTGATCTACAGCACACACCGTGTAGTTCTTTGCAGTCAGATTCTGTAATAACCTGTAGAACTAGTCTGCAGTTTGAAAATGGATGAATTAAGTACCACTGAAGTATTTTTAAAGTGCCACAGGATTTAAAGTAGTTGTCTGTATTCCTTTGATGAGCTTTGCCTGAAGGCTAATGACTATAAACATTCCTGCATAATAAAAGTGTTCATTAGCAGCAATTGTCTTGGAAAGAAAAAATTGTAAGAGCTGTGTGACTTGAAGAAATATAGTCCTTTTCTTTTCTTTTCTTTTCTTTTCTTTTCTTTTCTTTTCTTTTCTTTTCTTTTCTTTTCTTTTCTTTTCTTTTCTTTTCTTTTCTTTTCTTTTCTTTTCTTTTCTTTTCTTTTCTTTTCTTTTCTTTTCTTTTCTTTTTTCTCTTTTCTTTTCTTNNNTTTTCTTTCCTTTTCTTTTCTTTTCTTTTTTTTCTTTTCTTTTCTTTTCTTTTCTTTTCTTTTCTTTTCTTTTCTTTTCTTTTCTTTTCTTTTCTTTTCTTTTCTTTTCTTTTCTTTTCTTTTCTTTTCTTTTCTTTTCTTTTCTTTTCTTTTCTTTTCATCAAAGAAACTCTAAAGAGTTTATTCACATTCAACAGATTTGTTCAAAGTTATTGTGAGATCTGGCTCACTCAGTAGCATGGACTGTTTCAATTGCTTTCCCCAACTCTGGCCAACTAATGTTATTAGTCTTTATTAAGTGACTAACAGTGTTGTGGACTTTTAAGAGTTTCTACCACAAGATAGAGGTACAATTATAGGGAATAAATTCATCCTGGAAAACACAACATACTTGGCAAATGTTCCCCCTGTACTCGAGAGGTTAACTATGCATACATTTATTCCACATGCTGTTGTGTATGAAGTGTCAATTACATGATCTTTTGAAAGCTAAGGAGTAGCTAATTTTTTCCAAAACATCTTTGAAGGTTTTGTCCTTTTGTTGTTATGGAACATTTGAAGGAGACAAGTATGGAGTTTCTTATTTTTCTTTTTTTTTCTTTTTTTTTTTTCCTAGAAATAAATCTCTGTGCAATAGAATTTGGTACAAAGTAATATTTCTTCAGTCTTACTCAGGAAACTTTTAAAGATAGCATTAACTGAGTAAAAAGGAAGAAATACAAAATGACATGCTTTAGAACATTCTGAAAATGAAAAAGAAATACATAAAAAGAGAGCAGGAACTTACAGACAATACAAGACTTATGAACAGGCTTTTAAAAATGAATTGTTGATAGTTATGTAGACAAAATTTTTTCTATATCTACTAATCAGTGGCAGTACAGATAACCAATTCCTAAACTTTATTACCTTTATAGTGGTTCTGGCATGGTATCACAGCTGCTCTCAGCAAAGGCAGAAAGGACACATTTCAGTCCTGGACATACCACGGCAGCTACTCCACCTGGTATGACCTACCTTTGCTTGACAGAAATGATCTCTGCATGCCCACAAACTCTGCTGTTGATGTCGCCGTGCTCCTTTCTTAACAATTTGACACTGTGGAGTGCTGGCACCCAAATCTTTCAATGTGGAAGTTCTTCATCATCAAGGTAAATAAGGAAGTTACAGTTTCAGTAGATGAAGTTTCTGGCACATGTCAGATTTTAATTATCTCCATCCTGTAATGATTGCTAATCTCCTTGCTTTGAGCCTTAATGTATCTGCTGGTCTGTGGCTGCTCTATCTGAAAAAAAAGCATTGTTGGAGCCTCCTCTTCCAAGCCATACTGTTGCTGACTATGTTGCAGACCCATTGATCTACTCCATCCTGCTGGTTTAATTGCATGGAAATGCTGCATTTATCCACATTCTTGAAAGATGTTAAAATAAATATTATATTTAAGGTTCACATGTTAAACTAAGAGTAACCCCTAGGAAGTCTTGGTAGCCAGTCTTTCATTGGTTGGAGCTGATCTTCCCTCAATGAATTCAAAGTTCGTTTGCTATTTTAAGAGAATCCAGTAAGGTTTTATTTTGTGGGAGGGCAGTACAGTGGCGAAACAGTGAGGTTTGTCTTGCAGCCAGAATTAGCTGGGAATTTCTGGGTTTTGGCTGCACTTGCAGGAGTAGCAGATTAGTCTGTGCTGAGAGATTTACCAAGGCCTGCACAAAATTAGAAAACCAAATCTGCTTATGGCAAAAACTTCTCTACCTTGTCAAAGCCTGCTTAGTTGTTCTCTGTGCAATCCGCTACTGCCTGTCTCCCATGGACATCTGAGACGAACATTTATTTTGATCCCTTGGATGAGCTTTCTTGCACAAATGGAAATGAAACCAAAGATAGAGGAAGAAGGGGAAAAGTCTAGAACTTCATTCTCCAGTGTTTCTCCACAGCCTAGTAATTATCGAAGAGTTAAATGCCTGGATTTTAATACACATGGCAAAACATTTTCATTAACATTTGTGAATGAGCATCAAATATAAAACAGTTTTGTTGCCTCTGATTTTTGGGCCAAACCTTTTCTAGGTGGACTATTTTTTGTCATAGGAGACTGCCATGAACTTTTTATGCTTCAGAATAAATTTAAGCTGATTTATTTTGGTTTTATATCAGTATATCTCATTTTAACTCATGGCATTTTTCCTTAATTAAGACAGTACAAATCTCAGCAGCATCTGACTTAATAAAGAGAACTATGGAGGTCCTATGGATAGGGAAAGTAATATTTTTTTTCGTATAAAAACTTTATGCATATGTCAATACCATTGAAAAATGTTTCATGTCACAATAGTTAGCGCATAAATATCCATTAAATCTTTGTTTGCTGTAAGGAATCTCAATCATCATTTCTGTAGAGTTTTTTTTTTCTCTTTGTCCACTGATTTGTGTATTTGTGTTTTATACCGAGTAACTTTGAACGGAGTAAAGGTATTTGCAAATGTAAGTCAAATTTAGAAATAAGAAACATAAGAAAGTTATTTCATGGAAGCAGCATAAGGAAATTGTAGAGAAAAAGTATTATATTTCATTTCTGACCTTGAGGTCATAGTACACCCAGTTATGAAAAGTCATATAAACTACTAGCTCTGTGGTTTTGAAGCAGGGGGGTATTCTTAGTTTTCATGCTGCAAATCAACAAAATTAAAGGATTCACTGTTATGGGAAGAAATTTGCGAGATATATTAGTCTAAAACTGGATGGTGTTCTTAAAAGCAGGGTCACATAATGAAAATAAATAAATAAATAAATAAATAAAATAAATTATTAAACAGACTGCACCAAGACAGGAGGAACAAGTTATTTTCACCATAGGAAATGTCCTCAGACCAAGTGGCCTCTTTTCAAAGTGTGATTGTGGAATGTAGCAGCTGCTCAAGATTCTGCTAACTGTGGGAGATTCATGACCAGTAGATTAATTTGCTTTTCACCAATTATAATTTATCTTACATCAGACTGTTTAGAATTACTCTGTCATCTACATGCATTAGCACCAGGTTAACGTGCAAACCATGTACTAAATTATGTCCTGGATAAATCTCTCCTTCTAAATACCACAGTCCTTGTCCTTACTTCCTGAGAATAACCTTTGATCTTCACATCAACAAAAAAAAATAATTACTATCTCTGCCCAACCCAGGACAAGTCATTTCACTCCTAAATAACTGCACAGCTGGAGACAGATGTGTTCTTCTCCCTGGGTAGACCCTACAGGGCCTTCCATGAGGCTTTATATCATACTTGTCATTCGTTTATCAGTGTCCAAATGTTGTGCACTGCAAATGTGTGTAAAACATCCTCAGAATTTCAAACAATAACAAATCAGAATGGGGGAGGGGGGTGAAAAAGCTGCAGGAAAAAATAGAAGTCTGCCAGCTGTGCAAACTTAAGTAGCTGGATTAGCAGAAAGTGCACTCCAAAGTCACATTTTGCCATCTTCAGCAAAAGTTGATTCAAGGAATGCATTATCAAATTTTAAATCCAGTGTCAGACTAATGAAAAAATGTTTCAAGTCTTCCTTTATCATGTACAAAGACACCCAGACTATGGTATTCCATTCAGAGGAGTCTTGCAACCTTTTTTTTTTTTCCCCTCAAAGGCCTGGTATTTTCTGATTGGGTTGTAGAACACAAAGGACTCAGAATATCTTTAATTTTTTCAGTTAAAACAGATTTTTCTGTGAAACATATTTGTCAGTGTTTGATTCTGGTCTTTCCTTACCTTTACCTTCATGTCTCTTTCAGGCAGTGTGCTTTTTTATTCCTTAATCATATAAAAGATTGTATTATTTTTCTACATTAGGAAAAAATTAAAACAGCAGTATGATTTAGGGAAATTATGTATCTCAAATAATTTTGATGATATAATAAAAAGAAAGAATTTAAAGGAGAACAAAAATAGAAAATGTAGATTAAATAAACATTTTCAACATTATAAGATTCAATATTAAAGTCAATATGATTATCACAATTAATCATATGGCTACTGATATAAAGTTTATTAAAGTGAAGCTTAATAAAAATAGTTGTACATCCTAGGAGGAATATAAAAGCCGTCTAAGACAATTTAATGAGCCAATTCATATTAAAGAAAATTTTAAACAACAGTCTGAGTTCAAATGTCATATGAATTTGATCCAATATGACATGTGCAACTCAAAATGAAAAATAAAAATTATTTTAAGCAGTATGAATAATTAATATTTAAAATATTTTTTCCTTTAATTCAGAAGTCAGTAGGATTCAATCAGAAAATCTCAATCATCTCTAAATGAGGGAAGAGTAGCCCAATTACGCTGATTTTTTTTTTTTCCTCTTCTTTACAACTATTTACTTTGTCATCCTGGAGGTAGGTTTATTTCCCTCTGCTAGTAGAAACTCCATCTATACTAATGAAAAAAAATGGCTGAAGGCTCACCCTGTGGCTCAAAGGACAAGTGTTTCGACGTGGTGATGTCCATAGGGCTAAGTCCATTATGAGCTCCAGTCTCCTGTGCAGAATGGTCTCACCCATACTGCCTGTTGGAAGCAGTCGTCTAGCACATAGGGTCTCTCAGCTGAGCCTATGAGAGAGGAGGAGCCAAAACTGTGTCCAGAGAAAAAAACTGCAGTTACCAACCAGCAGTTTGGAGAAGCACAACAGGATGAACAAAAAAACCAAGATGATACCGTGCTCTGTCCTTGTTCAAGTCAGAGCAGACGTAGTTACAGTGACTAAAATTGCCACTCTGCTTCATGAGTTAGATTTCAAGTGTATAGATGAGGCAAATGGACAAAATATTTGTGCGCATTTGCAGATCTAATGTGCATGGTCTTAAAGTTTTTTAGTTATAAACAATTCTCAAGCACTACTGACACACAAGGAAAACACCATTTCAACTGGCAATCATAGAACAGAACTAAAGCTAACAGTGGAAGACACGAAGAAAAAGCTCCCGTACTTTTAAACTGACTGCTGAAATACAGTCATATATGCAATTTCTTTATTTTCTGCAGTGAAATATCCTCAAATAGTGAGCCGAGTCTGATGAAAATTAGATCAGCTACTATGTGAGGGTCTCACATTACCTTTGCCAGAGAAATGCAGTAAGCTTTCTTGGTCTACATCTCTTTAGCGTGTCTGTGAATGGGAGGCTTCACAGTGACTCCAGGGTTCAGAGTCCAGATTACATATCCTGAAGCAACCAGGGAGTATCACATTCTGCATAAAACATTTTTCAGCTGATACAGCAAGCAACAATACCAAAAGCTTGAGGGGACTTAAAAATATAAGTTGTCTTTGCAGCCAGGACTCTGGTCTGTATAGGTTATGATGACCAAAAAGCTGAGCGCCACAACCCCAAGGGTTTGCATATCTCACCATCCCGAAAAGTAGTCAGCAAGAGTGAAGTTCCTGTCTCTGGGGTCCAGAAACTGAATGGAGAACTGACTAAGCTAAAGAGCAGATACTGCTAAAGCAAGTTTGGAAGATTCACCAGAGAAGAAGGCCCCATGTAGTTGGAATTCATGCCATGAATTCTTTGTGAACTACTATTTTTGCAGTCTTAGGCAAAAAGTGTGGTATTGGTGGTAAAAAGTAATCACAACAGTGCTTCCTTTTACCTAAAAGGCTGATTGTTAGAGATCAAGATGTGGTAACGTGGGGTTCAGAGCAGCTTGAGGGGATTACAGCCCACATCTCCCATGTGAGTTCTTCAGCCATGAAGGTAATGACTCTCATAAGCATATTTTCTCTCCTACATGAAGCTTTTAGTATGCTGCTGAAAGAAGAGCAATTCTGTCAGACAATATAAGACCATATTATCCCAAAATATCCTTCAGAAGAGACAGTCGACTTGCAATACCTACTTAAGGCATATATGGCTGAAAATGACAGGTTGTGTGCCATGTACCTGGGAAAGCAGAGAGGGCATGGAGAAGCTGCCAGAGTAGTCCATGGGTGGAAGACCACACTGGCTGTCCAGACTGCCATAGGGTGGAGTAGGCTGGGCTGGATGCTCATCTAGTTTCCAGGAAGATCTGATAGCGTCCACTTCAGTTCTTGAGTCACCTGCTACCACAGAGAAAATTTGCAATCCCCAATAGCTCATATGATAGGGCTAGGTGATTTGGCCGCAAGTTGGGAGCCCAACTTGTACTTCCCATGAGCAAATAGGAACAGATGGAAAGATTAATTTGCAAATCTTCCATGGTTTTAGCAACTGGAAGCTGAAGTTTCACAACCACTGGGGTGAAGAAAACATCTTCAATCCTGTGTTTTCCATGTGGTCTAATCCATCATTGTCTGATGCTGGGTTTCCATAACAGGCTGAGCCAGACAATGGTTCTGCCCAGCCTTTGCTCCCATCCTTTCTATTACACTGACTGGAGCATTTGGCTAGTGTTGTGTTGAACCTGGTCAGCATGCTGAGAGAAAAACTACTTTTTTCACATCAATTTTCTATTGGATTTGCATGCTGAAATGACTCAGCACAGACAGGGCCAAGCAAACTCTGAAAGGAAGAGTCTAGGAACTGGGAAAGGGTGGGACCTTGGAGTAGCTAAGGCAGGTTATGCTTGCACACCAGCTTGTTGAACCAGCAAGGAAAGAGGTAGTGAATGCCTAGGCTTTGCTGTAAATATTAGGCATAAGGCTACTAAGCAAGTGTAGCCAGTCCTAGAGCTCTAAAGGGGAGGTATTTAAGCACATTTATGGAAGTTTACTGGAAGAAATTAAATTTCAGGCAACTTGGGGATTCAATGATGCTTACATTAACATTTATCTGACTTTATGTTTGAATGATGGTTTTTGCAGCAGTTAAATAGCATTTGGTTTCCTATATCCCTGATATCAAAGCTACTTTTGAAAATGTGATAGAAGTCCCTAATTTGTCTGGGTATCTTTGAGAACTTTAGCTCTTCTATTTCCAGACCATTCCAGGCTAATTGTAAACGCTGTAATAACTTCTATGTTGTACAAGAGACTCCCAATTTCAACTGCTGTGTAGTACTAAGTACCATAATATCCAGTACTTAGACAGAGCTTTCTTGGAAGACTTATCATCATGAGTGTCATAAGTTCTCTTTCCAGATAACCGTTATTACCACAGTGCTAGAATAAGTGGACTTTTCTAGGAATAATTTTTAATTATATAACTTACAGTGTTTACTTTATCTACTTAGTCTCCGACAATCTTGTTTCCCACTTCTTAAGAAAGACATTTATGGTGAGTTGAACTTGGCTGGATGCCAGGTGCCCACTAAGCCACTCTATCACTCCCCTTTGCAGTTGGACAGGGGAGAGAGAATAAGATGGAAAATGACTCGTAGTTTGGGATAAGGCAGTTCACTAAAGCAAAAGTGAAAGTTTGCATGTGCGACAAGTGAAGAGGAAAATAACATGGTTTATTCTCTAATTCCCATTGGCAAGTGGTGTTCAGCCACTTCCCAGGAAGCAGAGCTTCAGCACACGTAGCGGTTGTTCCAAAAGGCAAACGCTGGAAACAACAAAAGCCCCGCCTTCCTCCTCCTTCCCTTAGTTTTTATATCTGAGCTGATGTCACGTGGTATGGAATATCCCTTTGGTTATCTGGGTCAGTTGTTCTACTTGTGTCCCCTCCCAGGATCTTGCCCACTCCCCTGCCCTCCCGCCGCTCAAAGAGGAGTGCGGGGGCAAGGAGTGTCAAGAGACAGTGCTGATGCTGTGCCAGCCCTGCTCAGCAGTAGCCAAAACATGACTGTTTTACCAACACCTTTCAAGATCCCAATGCAAAGCACAGCACTCTGAGGGCTGCTATGGGGAAATGAACCCCATCTCAGCCAGACTCCGTACAATGTTAGGAAAAACTCAATCCATATTATGTGATTCTCCATGAGGCTCTTTCACCCAACTCTTGAATAGATTTTTCTCACTTTTTGAGGTCCTCCTTGGGCAAAGACCCCAAGGACCATCCAGCAAAGCTGGCAGTCTGGCATTCTCATGCTTTTTCTCATTCTTCAGACCTTTGTGAAGAATTCTGAAATGCAAGTAATAGCAGTCACAGCACAAATGTGTTAGGCAAAAGGACAATACAGGATCGTAAATTTATGCATTTTCATGCATTGTAATTTATTTTTAACCATATCTTTCTATGAGTCTCTGGGCCCTGAGAAGTGAAAAAAAAAAAATCTAAATATCAGGTAAAAGAAAGGAAGGATTCTTACCTATGTTCCAGGGAATTCAGAAAGCTGAAAGCAAAATGTAGAGCTTGGGACTATCACATTGTATTCTGACCTTTCCTGCAGTATACTGAATCCATAAACCAATCTGTTCTGCTCAACAGTGCTTTGCTTATTTGAAATAGATGGAGTGAAAAAAAGGCTAATGTCCTTGCCAAAGGCCAATCTATATCCCAATAGGAGACATTTTCTTTATTTATACACACAAGAAGAGTATGAGAACAATAAATATCATATGGAAAGACAGGCAGACATACAAATGCTGAGAACACATGCTAACAAATAGACATGTAAAACCATTTTGCAATGATAGTGTGTGAAGGGGAAAATGAAAGATGCAGAACAAATGGTGATCCTGGGAAGGGTAAAAATCAGTAAATGAAGAATTATCATGACTTAGAACTTGTACCAAATCTCATGGCTTAAAGTAACATAAATGCAGAAATAGGTCTTCTTGAATATTCTGGAGTGTTTTATGACACACTGGTCTGAAAGAACAGACGGCACTGCAGTGAAATGGACATCTTCATTGCCACTCTACATATAATAAAAGATGTTGCATTTCTTCAACTTTGGCCTTGCACTTTGTACTGCCCAAAAGCCAATGATTTTGCCTTATCTTTTGTCTCTACAAAGTTTAGCTTAGGGAGCAATTTGAAGGAAATGGGAGGTAGATTTGTGGGTCAGGTCATGAAGAAGTGTGATCAGAAAAGATGCAGAGATATTCATATGAAAACTGACAGTCAAACAAGGTTGCCTGCAAGGCTGGCATCTTATATAGTTATGATAAAGACAGATGTGCTAAGAACTGAGCAGAGATTGGTCAGATAAATAACTGTTCAAACAGGTCCTAGTATGGAAGGTGGTGAATTTTGATCATCAATTCAAAAAGAAGATGACCTACTGGGTACTGATGCAACAGCCAGAGGTGCATATTGGAGACCTTGATGGTGGTGGTGATGGGGTTGCACTTCAAGTGCTTACATATTGAAGAGTCATTAATGTAGAGGTATTGAACATGCATTACAGTAAGCAGGATTAGAGCCAGGAAATCTAAAAAGAAAATTAAGACAAATATGTTTTTTGGGGCATCTATGTTCTTCCTTACAGGCTTTTCATCCCTTGGGATGTTCTGAGTCTACCATTTGTTGTGCAGGAGATGGAACAAATACATATATCTAGAAACCAACACAAGAACTAAACCCCTCTGGGGATATCACCTCACCAATATTTAATTGAATGCACAGTCTTCTTGCTTGAAGATATTTAAGACAGCTTTTTTAGATGAGGTCTACAATTACTTCCACCTATCATTTTGGTCTGAAAATAAATGAAAAAATAATAGCAGTGAATATTCTGATCCAGGAAGTTCACCATGATTTTGGAGGCGTGTTTCCAAAGTGGACAGTTGTAGATGGCAATGAGTGTGCATAAGGCCCAAACCCTTTAGTTTCTAGTGCCACTCAATATTCGAATGGAGTTATATAGTAAACAATGTTACTAGAACCAACTACATATACTTCTGTTTGGCTTATTCACTCGCAGGTCAATGTCATGAGGGAAATAAAGATAACACAACTACATTTATTTCTGTTTTCTCCTGCCCTGCACCTTGCATTAGCATGTAGACCTCTGCGAAGACTGCTACAATGCAATGAATCATCCTACTAGGTCATTAATCAGAGAAAACTCCTTTCAGTTCCAGTGAGCCATCGGCCCTGCCCATTATGTTTTTCTTACCTTTTCACAATATGTAGAAAATTCAGAGAACAAGAACAGTAGCATTTCATAGACTGGAAAAAAGTCACTTGAAGGGAATTAATGAAAAAAAAAAAATAAAAAATTGATAGCCTGAGCAAATTACCTTCTTTGTTAATGACTAAAGAAGTTCTTTAGAATTTCATATATGTGAAAATAACAATATGCACATACAGGTTGTTAAATGTTATTATTGTATTACAGATGAAAACTGAAAGAGGCAAACGTACCTTTGAAAATTTTATGTTATCACAAGAAGAACTGTATGGTAGATTAGAATTCAGACACAAACCAACAACATCTAGTGCGACAAATAGCACTTTTTCTGCTCTGTTCAATGGATGTGAATGTCAAAATGTCCCACAAAATCTAGTTATTTTCACTTGTCCTTTATAAATGCAGCACAGACACATGCAGATATGGAATATTTGTTTTTCAAAGTTTCATAGTGAATCAATTACAGAAGCAGGAAAGCAATCCGGAACTTCTGAGCCCAACTCTTTTTTTTTTTTTTTTTTTTTTTTTTTTTTTTTTTTTTTTTGGTACCAATGAAGCATAAGACTCTGGGTTTGTGCCCTTTAAACTGTATCTGAAGTTTTAATAATTTATATGAAATCAACTGGATGTGTGACTTCAAATGTCAATTCATAGCCTTTCCAAAATTAATTGGCTAAACAGTTTTGATAGTCAGCTGCCAGTCTCTACTGTATTTTCTTTACTGTTCAGACAGAAATGGGAAGAAAAGACTCTTTTGTACTAGAACATAGCCAAGAGTTAAAGTAAGTCTGATATGTAAATAATACAATTTCCTCCAAGAAAATCAATCCTACAACTTTAGCAATTTGAAGATTTATATCTTTGTGCATAAGCAAAGGTTAAATAAGGTTAAAACTTTACTAGCTGGACTATGTTTGTACTGTAGTAGACTCTTCAAAATGTCTAGCATACAATCTTGACCTTGGAAGAGATTGAGGAGACAAATGTTGTCAGTGGTTCTTACTCATACAAAACTGAGTCAGCGTTGAAAATGTCAGCAGAACATTTTCTATTTTCATTTAATTCTCTCAGCATTTTCATTGGAAATGTGCATACATTTCATCATCAGGCTGCCAAAGTTAAAGAATTCTCAGCTCCAAACTGTGGGGTTAACCACTTCAGTGCACCTCTGGAGCACTGCATAAAGCAGGGGAGCAGTCACCTTTTCACAGATACAGGACTCTCAGAGGTGCAATGAACCAAAGATAAAAATACTCAGAAGTACTCCAGACAGGATGTTAGTCAGAAGATGGTGCTATTATAACAGAATTTCTAAGGCAGCTGAGGCTCCACAGGATACCAAAGCATTCAAGTCAGGATCAAGAGAAAGTAAACCCCAGGTGTAAAATGAAAGTTGATTTCAACACAAGTTGATTCTCTGCATCTCACTAAATACACCTCACACAAATGTTCTCACTGAAACACCCTTTGATTCTATGCCTTGGCTTGCTTGCACTGTTCACATCAAATGGCAAATGCACAGGAAAAGACACTTTAAATTGCTATTCACAAACTTTTGCAAACTTGCTTGGATGTTAGTTCATTTCAGAGACCCTCAAAGGATCAACAACATTTTTATGTACTTCTACACCAAACAGTGTATTTTCTTGTCAATATATAGGTTCTGACCGAATTGCTACTGGTATTGCAAACAACCTGGAAATATGCAGCCATACAATTGCATGGCCTCTGGACCAGTATCGGCTCAAATATCTGCAGAGAATCACTATTGTGTGTCATATAGAAATAGCTTTGAAAACACTTCCTTTTCTCTTTCTAAGAGAAAAACATGGAGGTTGCCTAACTCTTCATAAAGAATACTAAGTTTTCTGCAATGTGAAAAGATTGAATTGTGACTGAACAGAAAAAGCTGAAGTTGGTGGGAAAATTAGCAAATAAAATTATAATTACTAAAACATCTGGTAGCATGTAAATGAGCATGGTAATTACCCACACAACAAATAGGTGATTCAAAAAATATGAAATAGAGTACTCCACGGGAAAGCTAATTGTAGTAATTGATATGATGAGTGATTTGGATTCTGCAGGCTTTGGGCAAATGTGGAATTTAAATTATAGAAAAAAAGACAGAACCATTAGGTAGAAAACACCACTGGTGGGTTTTACTGTCTGACAGAGATCTCTTCCTTGCTGGAAAAGCCCTAGTGCAATTTTTAATATCTAGAATACACAGAATGCACATGTATACAATGAAAATCAAACTGGGGATGGGTGTTCTCGTCATGATCCAGGTGTGGTGATGGAAGAGGTTACCGTTCCTGGCTGCAGTCCAGTGCCCTTCTGAAGGATGTTACGATATTGGGTAAACTTCTACTGGAACAATCTGTTTAAATGATTACAAAAATCACACCTGTGAGCTGAAACAGCTGGATTAGCCTGGCATTGCTTGGAAGTTCAAGCAGACTGCTCTCCTGGCAGGCTGATAGGCCTTAGTGCTTAGAGTCAGGGTAGTGCCCTGTAACTAATGACTGGCAGGAGAGGGATATACTATCTGTGTATTACATTTAGTTACCTGTTTAAAACTATGTAAATACATGCATGTTGCCTGGTTTCTTCATTAATAATTATTATTTGGCTCATTTCTTACAACTATTTCAACAACAAAGGTCAGTTAAGGGAAATGATTCAGAGGAATGAGAGGAAAACATCATAGTATTTTGCAACACTACTTAACTATTCTAGTCAGTCCAGAGGAACACTGTTGCTTCTACTGCAGCATGCATTTACATCATGGGAAAAACTAAGAGAATGGTAAAAAAGACAGTCAGTGGAAATGGGGTGTAACATGATTGAAGAGAGGGGTCAAATTCTTTTCTGCCAAAAACGAGCAAACCTGTGTGAAAATGTCAGTGAAGCTTCACTCAGAAATGTCAGGAGAAATTTTAGCCAGTGGGAATTTTGCAATGAATACATTTCTATTTTTGAAATAGAGCCATATCTTAAAGCACTCTTATGATTAAATGCAGGCATTTTCAGTGGGCTCTACTGTGCACTGTCCTGTGAGACACCTCTTCTGTTTCCTTGCCAGACAGCCCACGTGTCTGCACTGTGTAAGAAAACTGAACCCTGCAGCTTCCAGACTCCTTTCCATGAATGTGGGCTTTTGGATCCTTGTCCAAGCACGTTGGCATCCTTCAGCCACAGCCCCTGACAGGGGGTGACAGGGCTTCTGCCATTTATGAACGCAGGCCTGGCTTCTCTGCCCCCACAGACACTTCTACAGCGCTGGTGTGGGCTCTGCAGTTCATCAGTGATCTTTTTTTATACTTTTTAAAAACTGTTTTCATGATAGTTTTTAAAATCCCTAATTAGTTTTGGAATTTCCACATTCTGTTCAATTCTGAACCATGAAATTAGTATCCCATATTTCTAAGTGAGCTTCAGCCACATTTTGATGTAGATGGGTGAAAGAGTAAAAGCCTAAGGCCTTGGTTATAAGGAGAAGAAATTAAGCAGTTATTTGTATTCTGGCATGAATAACATTCCCATTACCTCCCTGTCCAATGCGAGTAAACAGAAAGAATCAGAAATATGTTTACGAGTATTTCCAAGGGCACTATTAATTTTGATCACTCTGTATGTACACCAGTGTACGTGAGAATAGAGATCTGGTCTTTGAATGTACACCCTGAGGTACAGAATATAGGTCCCACTAACTAGAAAACTCTTAAATTTTTACTAAATTAAGGAGTTTTAAAACATGAAATGTAACCAGGCTCAGTAGTTTGCTAAAAACTCTTTCTTTTATGGGGAGTACAAGTTTGTTGCTAACTATATCGATTCCCTTTTTTTTCTTGCTGAACACACAAATACTTTTCACTGTAAGGTTTTGTGGAACTCTATGCACTTACCTATGGATCTTTACCCAGAAGAATTCATACCAGGATATCAAACCAAGAAAAACCCAAAAGCATGCAAAAAAGAAAGAATGAAAAAGTAAGCAAAAAGATTTCTCAAAGATTCACATCCAAATTAAACAAGTAACTGACTTGGCAGGTCTTGTCTTTGTTCTATCCCTGCAGCACAGTCTACGAAAGAGCATTCCCTGTGGGAGCTGTTAGTCTTGAATAATAAAACAGATAACATACAGAGAAGGCTGAAAAGAGCCATTGCAGAGGTTAAGGGAGAAACACTAATTTTGGAAAGGAATCCCAGTGGTGAATGTAAAATTCACTCGAATAAAAGGGCATACACGTTCTTGTGGCAAGACAGCTCAGCAGCCAAGAACATTATCAGGCATGAAAAGCTTTATTTTCCCATTAGATCAGTTTAGGGAGTTTGATATATGCACCATGTTTCTCCACCATGTCTTGTTCAAATTTTAGTCTCTGTGCAGTTGAGCAGCTCCAGGTTCAAGCCTGGATTTCTCCTTTATCAAAAAATTTATGGGGTCAGAGATGCCAAAAAGAGCCCCCACAAACTCTTCTTACAATTTAGTAAAAAAGCTTTCTCATTTTCACAAATGTTTCTGCTCACAAGTCAGTAGGAGACCCAGAAGAGACCAGGACAAGTTTTACAGAGAAGATCCTGCTCCCACATTTCTGCTTCAATATTATTCTCTGAGAGCTGTTCCCTAGAAAATATGTTGTTCTCACATCTCCAGCCAACATCTGGCCTGAGAACCCCTGCTAGACAGATATGAACACAGTCCCAGTCTTAACGCATTGCTGAACTTCCCACTGAGCAGGAGTAAAATGTAAGAAAAGAAGGGGGGATGTAACACTGCCTTCAACTCTACTGGTACAGATTTATGACCCTGTTGAAAAGGTGCTCCAAAATCTGCTGCAAGATAATCCTTGCTGGTTCCTTAGAAGTAGCTTTAAAATATAACCACCATAGAAAGGGTGGGGTCTGCACTCTGCACGTAAGTAACCATGAAAATAGGAAAATACTTGGTAAATGCAAAATATAGGTCTAGGTAACCCCTAAGACTGCCTATCTTCCCTTAAAGTTATGAGCTGCAGAGACAGGACTGCCAAGTGTATGCATAACTGGCCAAGAGTGTGGAACAGGGTTTAGAGCACTGGGACACTGGAGATCTCATTGTCTTCCCTAAGCTGCCTCTCATATGCTCTTCTCTTTGGCCAACCTCTCCACTTTCCTGTACCTGTAAAGTAGTAATACTAGTAACACATACTTCTATTGTAAAGCATTAACATCTGTTAAAGTAATGAAAATATCTTCATTCATATTAATAATAATAATTGATGGTGCCTATCTGAAAGCAAAAATGTACAGGAAGAGAACAGAAAGTATTTAGCTGGAAATATAGCAGTCAGAAGTGTCTGTGTCATGTGTTGCAAATATGGAAAACAGAACACAAAAGGCCCATTTAATTCACATGAGATTCTCAACTCCTCATGTACCGTGTTTGGTGCTGATTTATTTGAATTAAGATGGCAAGAAAACCTCCTCTCTCTGTTTTTTGTTGAATTTTTAGTTTAGTTTTCTTTTGTTTTTAATCAAGCTCTTGCTCAAGTCCTGTGAGTAAGAATTCAACAACCCATTGTAAATCACATTCTGCAAGTTCTGTGACTGCAGATGAGATAGTAAAAGATAATGCTGCATACATCACATGTGGCTGGTTTGTCATTCAGGCACCACATGTCAGGTTCTCCCTATACACAGATGAATGTGTAAGCAGAAAAGCTGGTAGAGATTGCAAATAACATAATTTTTAAGTCCTGGTTATTAGAATACTTTTGTTACAGCTGAAACAATTCAGAATCTTATGAGAACAAGCCTAAACCATTTTTTAACCATCTTTGAGTCAAAGTCAGTTTATCATGAAACTGTTTCAAAAGAGAAATGGAGAAAAAACCCAGCAACAACCTGGACAACAAACAAAAACCAGGAGAAATACACAGTCAGCAATCCAACCTTTTCCAAGTAAAAGGTAGAGAATATTGTATTCCAAAACAGAAGTGTCTGATATCCTATCATGATAACAAAAGATTTCTCAAAGCATCGAGTCCCAAATAAACATTTCAGTAAAACCTTTTCAACAATGTAATGTTGTTTTAAAGGTGTCAGGGATTGTCACTGATTACAGTTGCTCAGACAAGGTCTATAGCATAGTCACTGTCCTAAAGGAATACATGAAGTCATTGTCACTTTGTTGTGCGTCTTAGAAGCAAAATCACAGCAGAGGAAAATATTATTACAGGTTTATTATGTCTCAAAATATAGAAATATATTCCAAAAACATATTTAAAAGAATAATAAAACAATAATCTTCAGCTTCTTCATCTCAAAATGGTACACCATTATTTAAAAATATATTACTTAATGTACCCAAAATTTAGTATCCATCAAATTCCATTTTGAATAAATTGAGTTCAAAAAACTTATCCACCTATCCAATTTATACAGAAATCAGTTAATCTCTTGAAGACAACCCAGGAATCTAACTGTTCCAAAATTGTAATTCAGATGGAGGCATATTTTGCCATACACCCTGGTGCATGAGCTGCAACTTGTAGATATGTAGGTATTGTCAGTATTAAATAGAGATGGAAGTGTAAAATGGAACTGTTCTATTAAGGGGAAAGAATTCCCAAGACTGAAATGAGAACTGCTAATTTTTATTTTTTTTTAAACTGAGTGTATGCATAAAAAGGATTTATGTATTACTCCAACAGCAAGATAAAATAAATTAGTTTCTGCAAAAACGACAGCTGCACATTCACATGCATACACAGTCACACGCACACACTGATTTTATCAGTCTGTAATAATGTGAGTTTTCTGAAATATGTTTTAAATAACCAGAGAAGTCAGAGTTTATATGAATAGACTATCTAAGGAGGAACTGATACGTCCTATCTATTTTTTAGCAACTCTCTGAGAATGGTTTAAATGAAGCATTTTTAATGAAGGTGATTCATGATAAAAGCATGTATTATAATTAGCCGTGTAATAGAGAGAAAACAGAGTTTCTATATTTTCCCATTTTCTTAACACAAAAACAAAGGGGTGTCCAAAAATGTTAAATGTGATTAATTCAAAATGCATGTATGTGTAGTGGTGGTGGTAATGTAATCTGTAATTGGTTGTGCAATTCACAGCCATGGGACTTCATCTGAGGCAAGAAATTCAGAGAGGTTAAAAAGTTACTTATATGGATTTAAGAATTATCAAAGTTACAATAGTTAATGCAAAATAAAAGAAACAATATTCCATATTTAGTCTTTTTATTTAAACCAATCCCCACCTGGCAGAAAAGCAGATGGGACTGAAAGTAGGCTGCAAATTACCCAACACCTTGTTATGAGAGGTGTTTTTTATCTTTGCCTGAAAACATCCACCACTAGGATAAGATTTTTGATTAAAGAGGGGACAATTGCATCCCTAACGCCTTCCCTCACATACTCACAAAACACATTCAGAAGTGGGATCTGAATAAAGCAAAGCCCTTCCATGCTGTGTCTTCTGTATATTTTGTGTATGTAGTAACTAGTGCATATAATAGGAAGGCTTGTGTGGTTTTTCGTTTGATTTACCATGTGGTGCTATTATAAAAATACTTGCCAGAGCAGTGTAGTAGATAATAGACTGATACAATTTGAGGTGAGAATGTTGCAGTTCAATTTTTAGTGTTAACTTGGAAAGTCCTAGATAAAGGCAATAGTCTGTCTACACAGAATTTCCGAAGACTGGAGTCTTTTGCAAACTCTGCAGCTCACAAGCCAAAAAGTAACATACTCCTCCAGTTACACTCATTTTGTTAAAGAAAATAGTTATAACAATTATGTGCAATTTCTTCACTTCTATTTTCTATCTACTGTTTATTTACTTAAGCACTGTTCAACATTTCACTTTCTCTAATGGAGCAGAACTTCTAAAAGAAAAAATATGTTTAGCCAAGCAGTTTTGTTTAGTTTTTTTTTCCTGTGCCTTTTTCTAAATAAATACCTCTCCACAGTTTTCATTGGCACAATATGACCAAGTGTATTTTAGTGCCTTTAACAATACAAAGCAGTTACAGAAGTTCTGGAGGTTTCAGTTTTTAAAAGTTCTATACAAAGGCTTTACTTTAAAATATTGAAATGGAATGAAACAGATTTCAGTATGGGCAACTGAAAAATCAGTTTGTGAACTTTTACTGCATAGTGAGGTGACCCATAAAATAAATGGTTTTGAAATTTTGCTCATACAAAAGAAACTATATACTTTTAAATAAATAAAAGCTACTATATACATTATACTATACAATTAAATGAGAGATGACATGAAATGGAATAAATTTAGGCCTGCCTTTTCATCAGCAAGGCTCATATCTTGACTTTATTACAATTTTGAATAAAACCCTCTGCTTTAGATTATTTTTTTATTCTAGTGGCAGCCACATGAACGCACCACCATATTCCTGTATTTTTTTAAAATAACATTGGAACTGTCATCAAAGTAGAGCACGGAGATTGCGTTCAGTTTTGTTGGTGCACAGCATGGCTTTGGTACATGATCAGGGAACATCAAGTGAACCTGAAAGACAGATAAATACATAGCTCATATATCAAACAGAGAGGTACAAGGACGACATTAGTGCAAAACATGTCTTTGCAATTCAGAGAAGGCTGTGGCCACAAATTTTCCTTGGTTAGCAACTTTAAAGCGCAGCTTACCTCCAGAACATTGCTCTGATTTCAATTGCGCGGGCAGAGTTATACAATAAAAGCAGATGGAGAGATAAATGAGAAGTGGCCAAGACAGAAAGTTGGGTTTCAGTTGAAATTTAGGAAAGAGTTGGAGTTAGGTGGCTGCTCGGTAAAATATTTAAACATACTATCATTGCTGAGGACAGGGCTTAACATGAAGCAAAGTCTCAAGCCCTGGGTCTCACCAGGACCCCAGCATGTGCTAAAATGCTTTCCTGCGGCCGGGTCTCAGCGTGGAAGAAAATCTGTTGCAGACAGCAAAGGTTGTGCAGGCAAAGGCTCATACTGGAACTGGTTTCAGTCTATGAAATTGTAAGATGTGGGGTCTTAGGCGGTAAGAGTGTTTTTTAGGGTCTTATCTGTGTATCAGTGGATCCAGTTCTACTTCCACTGAAGTAGAAATCAATTCATGAGGTGGGTGCCAGCTGGACAAAATGTCTGGGGAAAGGGCTGAGGCAGAGAAGTCTTTATGTTCTCTCAGCTGAAATATATCAATGAAAGGTTAAAGAGAAGGAAAAGAGTTTTGAACAGCATCCCAGAACGAACAAGATCTAGTGGAAATATCTGAAAATGGGGGAAATACAAGTTCTTTGTACTTGAAAGAAGGTTGGATGTAATATTCTACACATGCTGAAGACTTGGAAACTGGGGAGGCCAGAAAAGAGGGAGCTGTAATAGAGAGGGCAAGAGATTATTAAGGCATGGATGAAGACTTCAGCAGTAATAGGTTTCATTTGTATGTTAAGTCTTTGTGAATCTGTTAGAGCCATCTGTCTTGCAGTGATATAAGCTCAGAGCCTTTGCCAGACAACAGAGAATAGTCTATCAGGAAACGATTTTTACATAAGTGTTACCATGAGAAGGTCTTTTGAAATGAGCAATAATAAATCCTGAAGTAGCAGTTTAGTAAAGGTTGAGACACACACTTAAAAATGGTTTAACAAATGAATAGCAAAGCACTGGAGAAAATAATGATTATGTCTCATCAAGGCAGATGTTTTCCCTGCCATAAATCCTGGTCCCACCAGCCTCTGCTACCCCAGCTGGAAGCTCCGTGGCCCCACTAGCCCCCCATGGCAGTGTTGTTCACAGGCTTTTCAAGAGTTTGCCCCAAATTCAGCACAAGCCAACCTGCTGATCCACTGCCTCGCATGACCAGGAAGTCCGTGCTTCTCCTGTGCCTGCTCTGATGGTGATGGGAAGCAGGAGAGGAAAAGAAAGCTTAGAGAATGCATTAAATGCAGCCTGTCTTGTATTTATATGCATCTGTATCATCTATTTGCCTAAGGTCAGCCGCAGAAAAACAAGAGAGAGAGAGGTACTGGCCCAGCATTTCTCCCATTCTTATTACAAAAGAAAACAAAAAAAGAGGCAGTAAAGTTTGGAGGGATACCAAGAAACAATCACTTCCCAACCCAAAGAGTGGGCTTTTTCAGAATGGTGTAATCGGTATGGCCGGGAGATGACTACATTTGGATTAGGGTGGGGCGTATGAATAATTGTTTCCCAAGCCATCTCCATGTGCACACCTTGTGTAAATCTTAATTTTGTATAATTTAAACCAGAAAGCATTCAACTACTGTTATCTCATCTAATTTATGTGCAGCTAAAATTTAATTGGCCTCACGATTTTTTGGCTGCACAACTGAATGCATGTACAGTACATGCAGAGGGAGACACACAATTCCAAAAAGGCCATAATAAAGGGAAAAATTTGAGTATCCAATTTTGAAAGTAGGACAAACTATACACATTTCTTAACAATTGGAAAGTAATAGGTTTTGGACATGAAAGACACGTAAGAGAAAATAGCACCAGGCCAATTAACAGTCCATAATTGCAGGAGGGAACTCTAACCTGGGAATCTCACTGGTATTGGCAAATTTTCTGGACAACGTTTGCATAATGCTAAACTATTGCTTTGCTGACCTACTTCTTTTCAGCTCTGGACTGCAGATATGCTGTTCCTCATTGTCTCCTAAGCACATTGCTGTATTCCTTGCCAACTGGCATTTTCTGTTTCCTTTCACCTGAACCCCTTAACACACTTCTGTTTATTTCCAGCCTCTGACATTTTCCCTTCTTTCTGTAAATCTTGCTGATTTGAGTTCTGGTATGGAGGAATAATGTTGCACTGGTGGCTGGACATGGGGAAGGTGAGTAATTGAAAGTTGAATGGAAAGGAAAAGGTCTCAGAATGTACTGAGTTTTTTAAAATTTCCCTCTCATGTAGAAATATTTGGTGATTTTCACAAGCAGAATTTTTTTCTATCAGAAAGACATCTAACTTCATTTTTGTTTATTTACTTGTTTGGGTTTGGGTTGGTTTTTTGGTGTGGGGTTTAAATTTGAGGGGGATGTCAGAGGTGGTGTTCCAGGGCAGTAGCAACTGCACTCATTTCTGAAGGGGGAAATGTTTTTCAGGCCCAGATTTTTTAATGAGAAAATCAAGGATCACCATCCATGGACAGACTTGTCAGCATAATCTGATCTGATAGTCAAGATACTTTGTTATTATCACTTTAAATCCAAGAGAGCCTTAAACCCATGTTTCTCTAATTGCAGTTGAGTGCCTTGACCTTTCCAGAAACTAATTGGGGATGGCAACCCTTTCCTGTTCTGATTTCACACTGCCACTCCCTCCTTGTGTATTATCTCTCATTCCTCTCCTTAATCATTCTGCTAACACCAACGCTATTCAGAGCCAATTCTTCAGTTGGCACAGGTGAAAAACTGGGTTTTGACCAGACTGACCAGATTTCAGCCTCACAACATTACATTTAGGCACAAAGGATAAAGGTTATGATTTCTGTAGCTGAATGCTGCCAGGGTAGAGGAGGCCTAGCCAGCTGCCTCAACTAAGATCATCTTTTTGGCTGTTCCAGTTGAAGCACAGGACTAACATAAGAATAAGCAGAGGCAGAAAGCTGGCTGTGAATCCCCTTTTACATGTACCAGGCAGAGCAAGAGATCCAAACACACTTATTTTTAAATTGCATTTGTAAGCCAGGCATGACTGAACACAATTTCTTACATGCAAATGCATCTGTTTGCAAAGCTTCACATTAAATTACAGTGTAAGTATCTCTGCCAACAGTTGACAATAGAGGTCCACAGAGTGGCCAAGTGTCATCATTTCTGGCAGGTATAGCCTGTAGATGTTAACAATGAGTTTCAATAAGCTGCGAAAACTCTTGGAAGTCAGACCAGGGGGCCCCTTTGGTTCTTATGTACACAAATCTCCAGTAATACAACACAGTCTTCTCATGTGTTACTGCATTTGAAATGGAGGGGAAACCTACCTCACAGGCCACTCTCAGCAGCTCATCCTCTCTCCAGCATAATCCTCAACACATGTGTTTGAAATGGGTTATCATTCACCCAGAAATAGTCAAAATTCAATAGTAGTAAATGGAAGAGTCAGACCCTGAGCAAAGGCACTAACAACTGCATAATAGGCAACTACAACACAGGCAGAGGCATACCAAAGTCTGAACAATGGCGTGGTTTGTTGCATTCATGTGGGCGTTGAGCGGGAAAGAACACTCTCCATCACAGTAAAATGCAGCGTAGCCCTCTGGTGCAATAATCCAATCCTAAAACAAGAGCAAACAGATCCACTCAATTGTTTTTCTCACTCAGAGAATTTATAACTATATTGAATTAAGACTTGTTCAATGACAAAGCAAACTTCAGAAGGTGGCATATGAACTTTTTTTTCCCAAGTACTTGCTTTGTTCATGCAAAACTGAGATGAAAATTAAATTAAACTTAAAACTCTGTACTGAATACCAACTAATGAACCTATAAGGGGAATTAAAGATCAAAATATGTTTGCAGAATACTTTTCCTCCCCAACAAAAAATCTTGAGCATTTCTTGGTGCAACAAAAGTAATGAAAATGCATTTTCCTCGTTCAGAATACTCAAAACCATTAACTGTATTATTGTGTGAGTCTGAGGCTTGTTAATGATTACCCGTTGGCGTGTCAATGAATCCTGCATTTTGAGCGTTTCTAGCTACACAGCATGGGCAAAAGTCCACACAAGGAAAAATATTTAATAACGTTAATGAAAGCTGTGTCTTCAGTTTGCTGAATTTCTCTTTTGCCAGGTAATGGAGGTGCTGCAGGAAGGGCAGAAGGAAGGCTACTGCAGGAAGTAGCTTCTTCCTGGGCTTTGTATCTTCTTTTCTTTTTTCTTTTCTTTTCTTTTCTTTTCTTTTCTTTTCTTTTCTTTTCTTTTCTTTTCTTTTCTTTTCTTTTCTTTTCTTTTCTTTTTTCCCTATCTCATTTCACCCTGGGTTTCACTGATTAAACATTATACAGTGTAGTTTTGGCTTTCCAGTGGAAACTTTTAATTCTTAAAGTCTTTTTTGCAATGAAAACAGATTTTCTTTTCTCTATGGCCGCCTTGGCCACTATGGCCCCTCGTCTGAGAGCCCTGCACATCTTGGAGCATATCAGAATGTACAGTTTAAAAAAATTTAAAAACTCTTGATATCTGAAAAAGAATCTGTGATCGACAGAGACACAATGGCTCACTTGTTCAGGAGCCTGAGTTCAATACCACAAGCCTGCTCTGTGGCCCTGGACAGGGTGCTTATGCTTTGCAGACTTGGGGAAACAGCCTCTGCCTGCTTCTTCAGGCTGCTGTGAGGATAAATATACTACAAAATATCAGACAGGAAAATGAGGCCATATGAGAATCTGAGCTAGATACATACAGGATGAGCTGTCACTAAGGAGATAGCATATTATTTCTCCTCATAGACTTGTTCTGCTTCTGGGGGGATGTTTAAAAATAATTCAAAGAAATGTGAAATGCACAGACAGCCATCTCTGAGTTCTTACCTACATATTCAATATGTCTAGATAATAGGTTGCTGATGGCCTTCTTGTTCTTTCTTTATAGACAGTTCCTTGCTTTCTGGAAAAAAACCCTAGATTGATGTCTATTTTCTTTTCTCATAATGCCCTTTCTCTGACTTCATGACCTTTTAGTACAATATTTTTTTTGTTACTGTGTGGCAGGATGAGTTTCCCCAGAAATTATAAAAAATAAGCTATGGTGTTATGAAGACCACTGAGCAGTAATCCAAGATTTAGTTCCCTAAGGATCTTACCCCAGTGAAATCTCTCCGACCTGCCATAGTCAGCACTGAACCAGGGAGAATTTAAGTGCAAATTTTAAAAGTTCTATTACTTGGTGTGAGAATTTTGGTTTAATTTACTGCAGAGCCATTCGTATCTTGAGTAATAGTTCAAATTTATCATTGTGTGAATGAATCCAGATCATAAAGTCACTAATGTATGCAATATCTTTGAGAGAACAACTAAAAAAGGGTAAAGCAATAGCAACATTACTATCACTATTGGGATTTGTTACAAAATGCATTTAAAGAATGTGTCTTTCAACAGTAAAATACCAATTACCATGAAGAAAACAGAGTGTTAATAATGGGGAACTGTAAAGTAGATTGTCCCAATTCAAACTGATAGGAAAAAGCATTTATAATCATACCTGCCATCCTAAGTCTCGGAAACTCACATAAAGTTCATGTTTCTTACATGCTTGCTTTTGCTCGCTTGTGTTATAATCTACAGGAAGAAAATATTAATAAATTGTTTAGAAGCATTGCTAGAACTGACAAGATTTAGCTGGCTTTGAGATCTTGACCAAACTTACAAAGGAAATGAAAACCATACTGTCATTTATATTCCTACAGTTGGTTGTAGAGGCAACGTAAACTTGGAAATGCAGAATCAGCACAGTCAGACAGTTTGTGCACAAAGGCGAAATAATGCCTGATCCAAGGGGAAGTCATCTGTAGGTTGGCAGAGGTTTAACTGCCAGGTAAAGAAAGTAGCCCAATTCAAAAAATAAATTAACAATGATAAAAATTGTCCTGAAAGAACAGAATTTCCCAAAGTCATATTAGTCATAAACACATATTAGCGCATTTTTTACACCTTCATTTTTTTACCACATTTTCTGTAAATGTTCACCACTTGAAGATCTCTAGTTGGTAATACTAATGGGAACAAGTGGATTAGCAGATGCTTTTTAAAGGACTGAAAGTTTCTGCACTGTTAGAGATGCGTTGGGATAGGACACAGAGAACCTTCCATATATGCTTCTCCAAGGCAACCTTGATCTTGGAGTAATTCTAATGCTTGTTCCTTACTGCTCCTAAGTAACAGGAAAAGAAGGGAACAGGGTCAGACCTTCCTCACCTTAGCACCACAGAGCTGGTTTATAGAGCTACTCAAGTGATGCCATAAGAGAGGTATGCAATAGAACAAGCCTGTGGGCTGTCACCTCCGTTTCCAATTCACGAATGCTTAAAGTGAATTTTTGGGAACAAAATAACCATTCTGGTAAAAAAAAATAAAATTCACAACGACAAGAAAAACTAAGCAAGCAAACAAAACCCCACAAAACCAAAACAAACAAGGAAGAAATGGAAAAACAAATAAAATCTTCATTTTCAGGAAAAGAATTTTTTCAGGAGCACTTTTTTTTAACATTATAAGACTTGAGGCTGGAATGAGAAGGTCTCTGAAAAATGTCGTGATAATTAAGAGAGAGGCCTTTTTCACATAAAATGAGAGAAAGGGAGTTCTACAGTGTGTAAGACAACCTGTGTAGTTCTTCACTATCTTTACAAAAAACTCTTCCAAATATATGGCCTAAAGGAGCTTTTCTGCAAATTTGACAACTGTTTCTTGTCAGCAGTCCTGGTCTCTTCTTTCATTCCTTCTCTGGGTTCTCTTCAGCTTGTCTGTGGTATTCTGAAGATGCGATGGCCACAACTGAACACAGAGCCAAATAAAGTAAAATAATTATTTCATATTATTTCCAGGTTATTTTTGAGTAGTATAACCTGGAATAGGAATTTTGCAGTAAAACTGCTGTCAAATAATGAGCTTCAGAATCTTGCTTTATATTTTCCTGCCTAGTCACCTTAGGAGTCTGTTGTACAAATCAATGAATAAAAACCAGATCGGAGATGAGGATGTTGATAACACCTGCAGCATGATGGGGTTGCAGCAAACATGGTACAGTAGAGTCAAGGTTCTGAGGGACGACATCAACAACAACATTAACATTATAGTCCATAGCAAGTCAAGACAGTATGTCACAAAACCACCGTGGCTGACTAGGAAACCCTTGGCTGAACTCAAATTCAAACTGGGAACAAAAGTCATGTGAAATTGGGATGAACTACATAGAAATAATATAAACGCTGCATGCAGTGTTGCCTGGGCATGCAGGGACAGTTGTTAGGAAAATTCAAGTTTAGCTGGAGTTGAAATTCATGACGTATGTGAAAGTCATCAAGAAGAACTTCTATAGATACATTCATAGCAAAAAGAAAACATAAGAAAAATACAGATTTGTTGTTCAGTAGGGCAAAGGACCTAGTGACAAGGACTAAAAATAGGTTAAGGTACTCACTGACTTCTTTGTCTGGTTTCTTACTGGCAAGATTTACCCTCAGGACACTCAAGCCCCTGATCCTAGTGGCTGAAGTTCTACCCACAGTAAAAGAAATAGAGTTAGGAATCAGTTAAACAACCTGAAGATACATGAGGCCACGTGAGCAGAAAGGATGAATTTCTGGGTGGGGAATGAGCTGACCAACACCATTGCAAAGTCACTTCTTGCCATTTTTGAGTGTTCATACACTGAAGCATTTTTCCAATGACTCAAAATGGAAAATGTCACACCCGTCTTCACAAAGGCCAATCCGCTTAATCTCAGTTTCTGGGAAGTTTGTGGAACAAATTCTTATGGAAACTCTGTCCAGGCACATGAAGAGTAAGAAGGTGTTTGGAAACAGTCAACATGAATTTACTGGTTCAAACTGTGCCTTACCAACCTGACTTTTTCTCTAATGGGCTGACTGGTTTTGTGGGCTTTTGAAGATCACTGAGTGTCATTCCCCATTTCTTTACGAAGGTTTTGGATATGGTCTCCCATAGTATTCCTAGAGTCAAATTGGTCAATTCAATCAATTGGAAAGGTAAGAATATAATGGATGGAAACTTGTCTAAGTTTCTGGGTTCAAAGGATTTGGATCAGTGGTAAAAAGTCCAGCTGTCACTGATTTTTAGAGGTCAGTACTGGTGCCAATACTGATTAACATCTTTGTTAGTAACTTGGACAATAGAACCGGGTGTGTTCTCCACAAGTTCACAGAGGATATAAGATCTGGGAGGAGTGCTCAGTCATCCAAGTTACCAATAAAATGTTGGACTCAACCGCATCCAGAAGAGACTCAACAAGATGTCTTTCAAAATACCCACACAATTTTTTCTCGTATTGGTAACATGTTCTTTGAATGGGTTTTTTCTCTATTTTTTAAACAGGCTGTGTACCTACTTCCTGTTGAATACACATGGGCCCCAATATGACTCTCAAAATTGCGTCAAAAGCTGTCCACAAGTCAAGATATGTCCATTTGCACTACTTAATAACCATCAGGGATGTTAATTAGGCTTTCTAAGTTATAATACCTCAAATCCTCAGACTTTTTAAAAGATGAATACTGCATTCTTTCCTGTGGTATTTTCCTAGCCCTTCAGTGACTGTCATTAAAGGATCTCCACAGACAGCTAGTTATGTGCTGCCATCTCAGACAATCTCAGTTGTCCCAGGGCATGCAGGGTCAAAATATATACCCACATCCTGTGGGAGTCCTGTGCCTTTCTGGTGTAGCAATTGGAGGAAAGGCAGAATACCCCAAGACATCACAAGTTTTCAATAATCTATATGCCTTTAATGTATCCAAAACCCCTAAGTCATAGTTTTTGCTGAGTTGTCTGTAATAATCCAGTATGTTCTGCACACACATTAGAAGTCAGGTGAAGGTAGTCAAAAGTGAAGGAACTTTAACTTAAATAAAAATAGAACTGTGTTTCACTGATCATTCCTCACAAGGATCTATACACTGAGTTTCACTAATATCAGTGCTCAAAGGAAGGAAATATTGAGGTTTTCTGTCTCAGTTCTTAGCAGGAAATTTAAAATTCATATGTATAGAACACAGGTCACTTTGCAAAAAAAAAAAAACCAAACTGTGACTGAAAAATGTGGAAAAGATATGCACGTGAGAAAGTCAGAAAAGTCACAATCCGGTTTTAGATAACACCCAAGCAGGCAAACAAATGAAAGCTGAAGACTCTGATTTTGACAGCTTTATCTGTTACGAAATTTTTATATTCAAGAACACGTAGAGAAGTTTCAGTGCCAGGATGTGGCAGAAGTCTCTACACTTAGAGGAGAAAGTCTGAGCAATAAATATGTAAGTCATTGCACAGATGATACTCTGAATGATTTGAATATAGGTTAATCAGCAGTGGATGAGTGGTCACCCTAGAACACCTGATAAAGTGGTCTGTGTATACAGATGGCAAGCCATCTAAGCCGTTCACTTATGAAGAGAGACTTACTTGAATTCTATCTTTCATATAAGACAAATATTATGTGTAATATAACATTTCATTTAAGTATCAAATGTGACATTTATTATAAGATCTGCTGCCAAGGATTCAATTTCACATACTGTAGCTTCAAGGCCCATATGCTTATTCTGTCAAGAATCAAAACTGTAGGCTATTGTGACAGAGAAAACATTGTTCCTCAGCTATTCAGGGACTGCAGTTGGAATCCAAGCCCTGACGTAGCTGGGAGAGCTGTGGAAGGAGGGCAAGAAAATATAAGAATAAGAGATTTCATGGTGGTTTTTTGTTTGTTGTTGTTTTGTTTCTTTTTCCCAGGGAAAATAGAGACATATGAACATGCCTATATATACTATTCCAAAGAACTACATTTTAAATTAATTCGTGTGACACAAATCAATAAAATACAGGAGATGTAGACCTAGATCTTGTTTTCTGGTTTTATCTCACTGCATTATGAACAAAAATTATTTAGCTTTGGGTTGCAATTTCCTGGTGTAAGTCGCTATTCAGTATTTAAATGTGGATATTCTCTAGTGCCCAGTTATACTGTAACTCTTTTTAAAAAAGGTTAAAAAAATTAAAATTGAGCCAACTCTGGTTTTAAGGAAGAGTTATGTGATGTACCTTGGGAACAAGTTGTCTGGTTGCAGTTTGGTTTGGGTTTTGTTTTTTTTTTTTTAAATCTACAATTTGACGAAAATAAAATGGGGTAAATAATAAACAATTCAATCCTCTGTGCACAGCAGGCAGGTGGAGTCTGAATGCTAAGCTTAAGTCTGTCTGTCTTTATACTACATGGAGGTCATCTTCTCTTGAAGTTCTTAGCAACACAGGGGCGCTGACCCCAAATCTGTCAACAATTTCCTGGTTGTTATAATAACTGATACATATGATTTTATTTTCTTCATATGGTGTTTGTGTTTATGACAGAATTACAGAATGTTGGTTGGAAGTGACCTTAAAGATCATTCAGTTTCAACCCTTTGCCATGGACAGGGACACTTTCTACTAGACCAGGTCTCTTCCAACCCGAACCATTCTATGACTTTATGATTCTGTATCTTCAAAAATAATTCAAAAAGTGTCTTGTCCATTAGAAGGGAAGAGCTGAGTTGCCTAGTGATGCTGTCCTTTTTGACATACTCAGAATACAGTAAAACTAATTGCTGAGCTCCGAGAACTTAAAAAAAGAAGGCAAAATGCAAAAGACAAGAGGCAAACAGATGATGACAAAAAGATTACAAAAGACAAGGCTTACAGAGGAGAAAAAAAAAAAGAGAGAAAATGGAAACCCCCCAAGAAACAGAAAATGAGTTAAAAAAAATGAAGAAGAAAATGAAGACATGACTGTAGTAAAATTGAGACTGATGCAAAGAGAGAAGTTTAACCAAAGCCTCTGACATATGAATGACAACACTCCTATCTGACATTTTTCACTGTCAACATCTGTCTTAGATGCTGTAGGTACAAGATTATGGAACAAGCTTAGAAACAAATAACCTATATCACACAATGACCCTTGCCCATCATTGTGTCATTTATGTCAAGTGTGTTGCTTCAGAGAGTGAATGAGAATTGAATATACTCTATTGAGTTTTGCGTGAGAAAGATAATGGGCAGAATTCTTTGGTCTTTTTCCCAAAAAATTTTGAGTTTAAATATGAAGAGATAAATTATACTTTTAAAGTGCTTCTCATTACTGGAAGCTGTAGAGAACTCAGAGAACTAGCCTTCTCCCACAGACCTGAAGGGATGCAGCATATTCCCCAGTTCACTGGGCTGGCAAAGAGGAGGAAAAAGGCATAGCTTTTCTCTGACAGCAGACTCTCCACATGGAGGGACTATATTCTGCAAAGACTCCAAGATTGGGGAAATAAGAACATGTTCTCTTCTCCATGTCTTATTTTGCACTCTGGAGCATCTGGATAGAATCTGTACATTGTCTTTGTAGCCTTCAGCACACTCACCCGCAGTATGTAATGAGTACTGTAGACCTTAAAGACGTTAGGAGGAAATTTGTTTCACAACGCATATTTCACTAGAGATGTTCTGATATTTCTTGTTTTACAGCAGCTCTGGAGCATGACTGGATGCACAGACAAGGCTGACAAGGATTTTGAGACTTTCAGACAGCTCTTCCTGAGGTAATTCTCATGCCAATGCAACTTGCCAGCATGTGTTAAGGCTGAGGCTTTCCCAGGTTAAACCAGCAAGTAGCTTGTGTTCCACTTTCCTGCTATAATCAAGGAGGCTTAAGAAATCTGTTCAGTTCTCATTTCCTAATGCACTAGAAACATAGGATTCAATCTGAAAGTGTGATATTTATATTTAGGTATCATGTTTGTACCATGTACTTCAATGATTTTTCCCTTCACCCAAAATAATGTGAATCTCAAAATTAATAGACATTTTCCAAGAAACATGAAAAATTATTTAAATAATTTCTTTGACTTCTTTAGCACCTCAATAGCAGTTTTTGGTTGTTATGGCAAAATTCATCCTTCTGCAAAAGATTAGGGAAAGGTTTTTGTAAGACATCAGAGGGATCTCTAACCTGCCTCTGTGGAGGTTCTGAGATGGATATAAGTAACACCTATTGCTCATAACAGTTCTCCTAAATCAGATGAGTTCCACTTTCAGACTAAATTCCTTCCACTAAATAATGATTTGCTTACTTGTAGACATCCATGGGGTTTAAGAATAGCACTTATATTGAGGCTTTGATATGCTGTTACTAGATCTGCCATGCTCCTAGAAAGATACATTTTCATACCATGTTCCCAAAAAGTAGAAATGTTCATTCAAAACTGAGAATATTTAGAAAGTGTCTTTGTGCCTCCAGCAGAAAAGCACACTTCAGGAAAGAACTGGTGCAAAACTTAGTCCAGGCTCTAATGGGCCTAAAAACGTTTTCATGTGCATTATTGTCAGTACATTTCAGGCAGGTAAGGGACCCAATTGACTCCATTCAGGGATATATTGTATATTTACATCATTGTAGGTCAACTGGTCTAAACTCACAAGCAGTTTACAGTTTCTCAGACTGGTTAAGCTTCCTCATTTTCAGTATTCAGATTTTTGTGTTACATCTTCCCTTCTTCAGCTGAGAGGCAGTTTAACAGAAGTCTAAACACTGACCTTTGCTCAGGCTTCCTAGATGAGTACTTGGGATGCAATCCTTCTCTTTACTGGTTACTTTTTTGTTATGCCTAGCAAAGATATAATCTAATTGCCAACTGTGTAGGACTAGTTTCAAGCTCAGATACAGCCTTTCTTAAACTACTTGGTCATTTTACGCTCCTGGGGCCTATGACAAGTAACTGATCTGACTTAGAGAAGGTAGATCATGCTCAGGGCCAACACAACAGGAAGAGTGGGAGCACAGGTCCTGACAGTTCATCCATCCAGTGAGCAGTATCTTGTTGAACTGATGTGACTCCTTTGCATTTGAGGAGGTGCCCGTAACTCCTATAAACAGACTAGTAAATAACAGCTTCATCTTACCCCCAACACTTGGCATCCTAGAAGACTCCTGTTGACTGCTGGATTTGTTGCGGTTCTGATTTTTCCTTTTATTGTTGGCTGCCCGGACAGAACGGAAAAGCACCTCACTTGCCTTGAAGAATGCAACCATGAATGGTTGCTTTGACTGAGGCCCATGTCTTCCAATCAGACCAGCAGATTTAACATTGATACTTCGACCTATAAAGTAATGGAAATTGCAAGTTAAAAGGTGAACTTCTGCCCCTCCTGGAACCACAGTGGGAGCTCAACTGCTGACTCAAGCATAGCAAGGAATTTGCCATAATCCTGAATTTGTGTGATTAAGAATCCTAACTGCATTTTTTTGGCCAGAACTTAAAAGACAAAAAAATTCAACCATTTGCAAAAGTTTCAACAGGTTTGCAGGTAGTTTGCTAATGCATAAAATTGTAGTCTCTGTGTGCTATATCTTATTCATTACAGAGACATTTTAATTCAGTCTCATGCACACAACTACAGAACTGAAAAATAAATGAGCCCCATTAAAGTCTATTTGCTACAGCAAGGATAATGTAATGCGGTCTTCTAATTCTTGCATCATTTCAGTGTGACATGTGGAACCTTATATCCCCAAAGCAAATCAGTAGCAAATAGAATTGTAGATAATAAATATGCTTCTGCTTCAAAAATAAGTATTGTACAGCATTACTCAAACTGATATTCATTCACCAGTAAAGGTAGGAAGCCGTTCAGTCTTTCAAGAGAAGAGATTTTGAAATATGCACATTATTGACTCTGGTTCTGTTCCCAGGGGATGTGCATATTTCTTTAAAATATTTGTTCAGTCAGGACTGTGTGGTAATCTCACTATATATGCGGTCTAAACCTCACTGAAAGAAAGGAAAACAAAACAAGTCACTGAAACTGCATCAGTGACATTTTAGCAAATAAACCCTTGCTCTTAACAGAATTTATTTTGGCAGCATAAACACTTTTGTGCGTATGTGTATTATGCAGAGCCCTTCAACCGTCAGAAAATGAGACAGTGTCATGTGAAGCTGTGCAGCTGTGCTGGGTGGGGGACACAGAGGTCCTTTAAACGGGGAGGTACGGGCACAGGCAGCGAGCGTGCGCGGCATCGGGGCGCCCGAGGATTCTCCTGCACCGACTGGAAAAGTTTGCTACGCAGGCAACGAAGGAGCATCTGCCTCACAAACGTATAATGCTGCTAACTCAATCACCCTGAAAAAGAACTTGCAAACAAGCACAGGAGTAAACCTTATAGAAATAAGCATATAGGTTTCCTTTTCAAACACAAAGTTACAGTGGCTGCACGCCAGAGTCTAGATTTCTTAAAAAAACTCTATCAATGGCTTAAATGAAAGAGGCAGTTTGATTTGTGGTTAAAGTAGTTTCCATTCTACTTCCACTGTAACAAATGTATTAATTCAGCTCAGACTTCCTCTTTCTGGCAGCCCTTTCGCAGTAAAAAGAGAAATTAGAAGTTCCAGCCAAATACCATACCTTGAACTGACCCACTTCAATACATAAACACTTTTACAACATGTTTATTCAGGTGTAGCACTTTAAATTGGTTTAAGATGTTTCCAGTGACAGAGAGCCCAGAAAAGGCAAGAGAAGAACTGAGAAAGTTAGCAGTTATGGAGCAGAGTAGTTGGCAACATATTCTGAACAATTTTGATAATTACTTTTTTGACTGCAAGGGAAAAATATATTTGTTGAAGCTTCTGATTTCATTTTAAATGGCTTTTTAGTCCTGTGTTTCTTTAATTCATCTTTTCATGTGTTTGAGTTACTATTAAATAATTCAGTAACATTAATTTCTATATGTTCCAATCTTCTATTGGAAGTCAGATATGAAAAACTGTACAGACTATTCTCTATTCATTGCAGCATGGACAAGCTAGCCTCTTTCCGCAAAGTTCCAGGTTTCCCCTCATTTCTTGAGGGAATATTTTTACTATTTTTCTTTATTTTTTCTTCCAATGACTTTCAGAATTACAATTTTATCTGTAAAACATTCATGCCCTACTGGTGGGCATTTTAAGAATACTATTAGATTTATATATTGAGGGCTGTAAAGATGTGTGAAGCTTTTCTGAATTTAAACCTAGGTTCTCTGAATTTACAATGGTGGATATTGTGTGCGAAGCAAAATATCTTTCAAACCAATGTGAACTCCCTTTAAAATAACTTTTAATATTATTAAGTTTCCTCTGGGTTTCCTTTGGACTTCAGCAATGAGATGGCTATTAAGATTCCACAAGTTAAGGCTTACTTGGTTATCCAGGGTATAGAGATATACTATAAAAAAATAATCCAGTAACCCACAGCCTTTTTACACACAGAAACAGGCTTCTGTGACTTTATTCCTTTATTTGCTTGATCTTCTAAGGAGCCAGCATGAGTTTTTAGGGTTCATTTGTTTAATGCACGAATGGTGTATGCCCTGGATCTGCTTCTGTGTAGTCAACAGGAAAACTTTTATTGACTTCTGTGGGTTCATCGTTAAACTTTTTTCTCTCGGTTTATCATATACCTTAGCTTAACTGCAACTTTCAGAAGATGAAGCAATAAAAATATACACTGCCCTTGAGACATTAAGTTTCTTTTGAGGAGGATCTCTGAACTGTTTGGAAATTCAAACCATGTATGTTGTCTCTATTTTATGTTGCTTCTTTGCAAAAGAAAGTTTGCATTTACAGAACTTCTATTATCCTTTGTTTAAAAAGAAAAATATAGAGGTGTACATGTGGGAGATTTCCTTCAGTATAAAAACACAAACTTTTGCCCCTTCCTGAACAGAAGGTATTTAAAAGTACCCTGCCTCTAAAGTGCATCAAGTTTTCTGCCACACTAGTAGCTTCATCTGTGTGCCATGGTCATATTAAGCAGTCCTTGCCTTTGCCTGTAGTGTGAATTTTCGAATACACTAAAAAAAATCTTAGTCTACCCTGAACTGCCCCTTGTAGCAAAAAGCATCCACGGGCTTCATTTTTGTAAATGGTTTTAGTCTATCATTTCTTGTAAGTGTTTAGAAAACTCTTGGCTTCAATGAAAACTGAAAATCCAGGTCTCTCAGGCGTGCAATTGTTCCATGCTGTGGCATTAGAGCAGTGTTTCCTAAAATCAGCTGAATGACTCAGGCTGACCTGTTTAACTACACTTGGAGCTTCACCCAGATGAAACTCATAAAATCAAAACAGCAAGGTGTATCTTTCTGCTTCTCTTGAGCATCTCTGAACAAGAATTGAACGTGGTCAAGCATTCTGAGAAATGGGTTTGGTTTTATCCTTCCATGTTTTTAATTCTGAGGATTTCAAAGTTTTTTTTCAGATTTTGGAAGAAAAGAAGAAAGTGCACGAAATGAGAAATCAGCTCGTGCCTGCTCCACTGAACATCTGCAATTGCCCCAACATCTAGAGGAAAGGAAAAAAAAGCGCATAACAGATGGACTTACTCAGTGCAATGACAGTCCAGAGCCTTTGTATTCTTCACATTCTGGCATGCACTTCTCAATCCTGCTATGATAATTAATTATCTCTTCTACATATTGACAGGTAGATTCAGAGACTAAGACTTACTTAAAGCATTACATTCCAAATTTTCTGAACTCCTTAGTCCTTATTCATGTGATTCTGAGTCTTTGGCAAGACCTATTTGTTTGACTTGGCATTTAAGCTTATTTTTGGCTTTTATACTGCTTGATAGTAAAGTGCCCTTAGAAGTTTGCATAGAAGTTTGCATAGAAATGCAGATTTGACTGACTGAATTGAATGAATATTATTTCTCTTCTTGTTCTGTCTGTTTCTCTTCTCTTTGCATTCTGTCCCTTTATAATGAAGGAATCACTGCTGCAAAAATGACTGTGAAGTTCAACTTATAAAAAGGTCTGACCTCAACAATTGTGGTGATTTTGTGCTTTTGCTTTTTTACCCACAAAATAGCACTGTGGGTGATACCTGCAGAGCTATTTGCTGTGTCACTATGCCTGCTTTTGTGTTGTCACATGCAGTTATACAATTCTTTTCATGAAATGACCAAGTTCCATCTTAAAAGTTCATTTCCCCTTCTGCTGTTCCAAATGGAAATGCAAGAGTCCTTCAAGCTTTCAATAACAATTTGCCTCACAGGGCTGACCTGGAGACATCTCCTTGTTTTTCACAACGTTCAGAAAGCTGAGTTTTTCTGAACTCGCCCATGTGAATGCCAATGACAGTGGTAAGATTTGTGCCTTGGCTGTCTCTCGTCAGGCAGTATATATTTTATGTAAAACATTGATCAGACACTAATTTTGCAAAAGCTTTCAGCCATTATGCATCTTGGCTGGATTTGCACTGGCAACATAGTACAATGAGTAATTCCAAAATCCATTATTTTGTCCTGAGTCATCAGACTGCAGCAAACCACTCATTTTGTTATGAAAAACAAGCACTTATTTACTTTCAAAAGTGTTCAAGAAGCCACAAAAAACGTTTTACAGATTAACGACTACTACTAGGTCACAGCAGTTATTTTGGTAATAATTTTACATATTTGTAGTTAGAAATGAAAAATGCAGTGATGCTGAGAATTCATTTCAGCATGGTTTGCAGAAAAAAAATTAAAATTCCAATGACACACCTATGGTTTCCTCCTCGTGGGAAGCGACATCTGAAATGAAGATTGGGAAGGGTCTTTTGGAGAAAGACCCGGAGTATACAAGCTCCAATAAAATTCAATATTTGAGAAAAAAGCTGCCCTGAGGCTCTGAGTCTGAAAGCACACAAAGTAGTTTTCAAAATTAGATAAAAACTTCTGTGGTTTCTCATGCCTGAACAGTGCTCTTGAGAGCAATGGAACTTGAAACAAAAGAATTTTGGTAGTGTTTGGCTGCCTAAGGTGGAATGAAGGCTTATTTTAAAAAAGAGAAAAAAACTCCTAACAATATAAATATGATGGTCCATATATAATACATCCTCAGCACTCCAACTCCAAACTATTTGTTACAGTCTCTATTGTATCACTACATAAACTGCTATGCAAACTTTTCCTTTGGTGGACACATTTATCTATAACAACATAAAATATGTTTTTGAAACAAGTTTTATGTGTTTTATTAACTCTTCTGTTCCTTGGAGGCTTTAAGGAATTCTGACAAATGGGTGGCCTTGGATGTTCTGCTCTGCCCTTCCTAGGTTTCACAGCTTTAGTCAAAAATAAAGATTCAGCTTTTGTTCAGCAAGTCTTAAATTTAATTACTTTTTTTCAGTTCAGCTGAAGGAATTTTAAGTATCTTTTGGTGTTGATTTTGGTACTCATAAAGCTCTTGAAGAAAGCACTTGGAACACGTAAGGAACCCTGATATGCTGTATAATGTGGCAGTACTGTGTATACTTAAACAAAAAAAATCAGAAGTAATTGTACACAAAAAATGCTATTTAAGTAAATACCGGATTTATCCTTTCAAGTTAACTTACTTAAACTGTGAGTGGCTTGTGGGAGTCCTAAGGCTTTTCTGCACCATTAAAAAATGTGTTCAGGAAAACAATAAAACAAGGAGAGATTAGATTAATTGGTCATCCACCAAGGAATAAAATGGATAAAAACCTTCTGAAAGGAATGGAACACAAATGCCATTATCTCTAAAATAATGGTGTTGAGAAGCAGATGTATCCTTCATCTGCCTGGGGAGCAGGGTGGAGGGGACGTTGCAGAGCTATAGCCAGCACCAGCGTACACAAGTATGCAGTGGTGGAAGTAGATGGAGCAGGAGCCCAGTTCACTCACCTCCTTGCCCCTTCTGTTTAAAGTGAATGTGGCCTTACTAACAGAGGGTGTGTTCACTTGCCACATACGGACACAATGCTGACTGTATTTCTGACCCAGCTGGAACAATGGTTACACCTATCTGAGCAAATTAGAGTGCTGGAGATGGATCATCTGCTCTGCTCAGGGTGGGACTGTGCTCCCTGTGCACTTACATCCCATGCCAGCTCCACTGCAGACTCCCCGGCACCTCAGGGCAGCACTGCAGGGACCATTCCACGGGGACAGCTGCCACGGGGTCACCCTGTTTTGGAGACCGAGAGAACCATCCCTCCGGCTCGTCTCACACCACAGTGTTACTGAGCATGTTCAATTTACTAGCTCAATTTTGGCCAAAGTCAGCTCTGAACCAGAACGCATGTAGCTGCACTTAGGCAGTGCTTGAGCCCAAGCTAATAAAACCTGCTGAGGGGCAGGATGTATTAGCTTGGGTTCAGTGCTGTGCTAACATGGCTATATGGCTTCCAGATGGCTCAGAATTTAGTCAGAGCTATTGCCTGCCAAAGCGCATATATATATATCAATAAAAATACCTATATCCTAAGTTCCTCCACTATAAGGACAGCAATGAAGGTGAATTTGCTCCTGATACTTCACCTTGTAAATGCCAGATCCACCAAGAGATTTAGCTGCCGTGGTCATGGAAGTTAGGTGCCAAGGTTGTCTGGGGGCAGCAGCATGATCAGGCTGATTACATTTGGTGTGGTAATGGTGAGGCCAAGACCAATGTAAACTATGCAGCCAAGTACGTGAAGAAACCATGGTGCTGCCACAGGTTGCTGTGGGTTGAAAGCAAACCAGCCACTCTATGCAACACTGAGAATAAGGTCATGCCGCCTTTCTGAAGGCTTAGTAGGAGAAAGGAACCTTGGAAGCTGCAGGCTAAAAGGAAGAGAGGCTAAAAAAGAGGGAGCGCATTTTTTAATTTCGCCCCCATCATCTCTGGAGGAAAATTTCACCAGTCCTTCATGCAGCATGTAGGGTTAGGATCCAAATATGGGGCACACATTAGAGTGGACCCAAATACATGTTGGAGGAAGAAATGGCCTTCCCCAGCTTCACTTTCACCAAGGAACCTATTTCTTTCAAATTTCCCTTTGCTCTGAGGAAAAAAAATACTTGAAATAGGTCAGTCAGGGAGCTGCAGATTCCTGCTGCCTGCCCACCTCAAACAACAGGAATGCCCACAGAAACCTTCCATGGGACCATGTGGTAATAGAAATCACCTTAATCAGCTTTGGCTTCTCAAAGTTGCCAACAGTTTCTTCCTCTCTGACACGGATGGAAAATAGCTGAGAGCTGCAGTAATCTAATAAAAGGCACAGGAATACATGGCTACGGGGCTACCCAGGATATTGTATTGAGAGCTCTTTGTTTGAGACTCTGTGGATCTCTAACAGTCATTGTTACACGTTATCTCCCTCTCCCATTTTCTGTAAACAATTCTAGGTTCTCTTCAGCAGTGACACAAACAGAAAAAGTATTACTTCTTCAGCAAAACTGATGGTCAGATCATTGCTAACTTCCAATTATAAAAATGCTAAATATCAGTAAAAAGGTGCTGATTCACTGGAAGATGCTTTAAGTCTTAGGAGATACACAGTATATAGACAGGAAAAGGGTTGCATAGAACTTTTTGCATTGTTTCAGCATCTGCACTGATTTTAAGCTGCAACTAATGTGACACCCGCACGTCCATCAGTGTGAAAAAGATCACCTATCGTTTTAAACACTGCAGAGAGTTTTGGTGTCAAAAGGAGGCAATCAGCCAAAAGAGGATTCTGCAGAATGTTGAGGAGGCATTAAAAAGGAGAACCAAGAAAACCTGATCCTTAATTTACCACAGCCCCAGGGAAACAGTGCATTATATGTTGACAGCTTCCATATGTGTCATGCAAACCTTTATTCTTACTGTTCAAAATAAAACGTCCCATTAAGAGAAAAAGTCTAAATTTCATGCTAAAATGGGATGTATGATACTAAATACTGTCTTAAAGAAAAAAGAAAACACATTCCAGTGTCATGTGGCTTTTTGTACTTTTTCAGGATTTTCAAAGGGAGAAAAATACAAATTACAACAACCAGACATTCTTCCAAAGTTGTTTTTTCACACTGTCATATTAAATAGTTACAATATTTTTTTATTTCTTATGTAGACATTATTATTTATGCACCATCTTCAGGGATCCAAAGAAATATATCTACACAAGTAATTGCCTAAAACGTCTCTGAGAGATAACTATAAGAAAGATTATACACTAATGGTAATTATAACAATATAGTAGCATCCTAGAGTCTCAGCAACTATTGGCACCCTATTTTAAAGGTGCTTTATTAATAAATCTAAAAATTAGTATGTATTTAAAGGTTTGATTATCCAGGGCCCCGGTGTAGCACCTGAATACCTCAAACAGGGATCCTCTTACTTAGCAGAATCCCATTTAGTTTAATGGTCTGTTGCAATAGAAAGGTTAATGGATCATGTCTTATCATAAATATCTCTCCAGTTTTGGGGGCAGAACTCCTCTGCCTCCTGTGAACTCAACTGACAGCTGGAGCCATAAAGAAACTTGCTCCAGACCTGCACAGCCTGAAGCTCACTTGAGCCAAGGGAAGGCTTTTCGGTTGATTTGAACCAGTTTCGGAGCTTTCACAGAGAACTGGTTGGAGGGAAGGTGGGTGTGGTTTTCTGGGTTACAAAACAAGTACTCTGCATACTGAGTCATATATAAAAATTCATGTTCCATCTGTACACAAACGTGTCATTCAACTGCTGGTGTTTCTAATAGCTTCCAGAAGTAACAGCAACCCAATAAAAATAATCAAAGCCTTAAGAGTAAAATTGTAAGAGCATGAAAGGATGATTTTCCTTATGCTAATCTGAAGTGTTATAGCACAGGTCTTTCCTATAGTTGTGAAAACTTTACTCCCTAGAAGGGCACTCTTCTTGCATGAATAAACTGAAAAGGGAACAGAAAGTGAGAGAAAAGGGGAATTCCATCCTCAGCCAAGCAGCTGTGTTGAAAAAGGCAAATAACTGAGGTGCAAAAGGAAAATCTGCTTGTGGCTTTGAAATTTAAAATAATTTTTTTTTTTTAGCACTTTTCTGATATTGGAAGGACAGGGGAGACATTTGCATGACTATTCTTTTACAATTTCTTCAGAGAATTAACCTAAAAGTTTCCTTTTACCCGTATAAACTTTCCTGCTTTTTGCAGACACACGTAATTTTGAGGCTAGAATCAACCAATTGGTGCTTCCAGGGTTTCTTGATGAATGCCTTTCATGGATATTTAATTTTCAATTATTTATGTCTTTGAATCTCCTAGAAGTAAAAAAGTAAAGAATGGAGTTTATTCTGAAGCAGGAAAGTTGGCCAGAAGCCAGTCCACCTAATTTGGATGCCTGATGGAGATGTCACCTCCCCAGAATTTTAAGGGCTTTAAAATGGCCTCACAAAACTAGGCTGCCTAATACAGCCCCAACTCAGGTGTGGTGCCTGCGAAGGCTGGTTGAAAGCAGGAACAACATGGTCTACTTTGCATTGCTGCCTCTCTTTTCCACTGCCTGTACTCCAACCATTTAGGTTATATCAGATGAAATGGTCGTCTGCTCTGGTGCAAGCCTGCCAACTCCCTTTTAAGCATCATGCCTAAAGGACAGCTTTTGCATAACTCTCCGGCAGCCAGAGCACTTGCTAAAAAAGTATGAGATGCTTTGTTCACAGCCCAGCTGAGCCCGAGGGGGATTTTAGATCAAGACCAATGAGAAAATGCAGGCAGAATGAAGAAAGAAGAAAAAAATATTAATCCTTACACTAAGGCTTCTTCTGCTACTCATTAACATTATGTCAGCTAAGGTTTAGATTAGCTGGCATCATAGATCCCTTGACCTCTGACATAAAAAGCTTTTTGACAAGAAAGAGCTAAATCTGAAAGTTTGCTTGTAAAGTAGTATGGATTAAGTGAACCATCACAGGAAAAACAGTATATAAGTCTCTTTTTATTAGTTTCTTAAGAAATCTAAGTAAAGAACATTTCTTCTATAAATATTATTTTGCATTGAAATGCATTTTCAATTTTAATGAAGAGCATAACTGTGAATAATGCATTAGCCGAAAAAATTTGTATTAAATCCCCCTTAGCTCTGACTTCTGTTTTGATAGAGGTTTTTCTAATTTTCAGCTAATTAAAATTCTCAAGATTTCCAATTTTTAACCCATTTCAAGACAAAAAAATTGATTTTTTTTTTCAAATTACATAAAACTAATTCCCACATTACCCTGTTGTTAACCTTTCTCCAACATCTGTACCAGCAGCTGTGAGATACCTTCCTAACCATCCTGAGGTTATTTTGTAACTTTCTCCATTCTTCACCCCCTTAAGTTCTTTAAAAACTTCCTAAAACAAAAATTCTGCAAATCTGCCTGAGTTTCCTGAATATAATCACCAGTGGAACAACATAAAAATGGAACTTCATTTTATATGTAGAGGCTTTTATCCCAAACCTCATTAAATTTTGCTTGATTCAGTAACTGCCATATTCTACAGAATTAAGAATATAGCAAGTTTGCAGACCATAGCTGCAGAAGGATAAGACTTTTGTTCTTTGCTTATAAGCGCTCAGTAAATTGTCACCCTGCCAAGTTAAAAAAACCCAAAAACATCCAGAAATGATTCCTAGCAAGATATGACAAGAGCATATAGGGCATTATGATCTACAGTTTCACTCTTACCATCCTCCATTTCAGCGCAGAGTTGCAAGCCCAGATTGTTCAGTGGATTAATCACCCAGTGATTGCTGGTCACAGTAATGTCAAAGACAAACCAGCCCACATCAGAAGCTTGAGCCTTTCTTGTGTCTAACAGGAACAAGTCTGCATCCCTAAGTTAAAGAAAATAGAGAGTTAAAGTATTCAAATATTATTATTCTTTGCCCTTAATTTCCTTGCTGACAATAACTTCTTGTAGTCCAAATGAATAATCCTTTGACATACCCTCCTCATGACACAGTGCAGCATGTGCTGAAGCTAACAAGTAATTGTTACATATAATAAAGGTATTTTCCCCAAGAGGCCTTTCTGAAATGAGTCTCAGCATGTAAAAACTACAGCTCTGGAAAATCTGAAAAATCCAGCTTCCCGATACAAGTACACAAAGTATTTAATTGAGGCTGTGTATAAAGAATTCCTCTTTCAGCATTAGAATGTCTCAGGAAGATTAACTTTTATAAACCTTTCAGTGTAAAAGACAAAATATGTCAAAACTATGCTCTAATTTCAGCTAAAATTCAAAGGCATAATGTTGCTAAAAAGATCTGTTGCTAATAACATATGACAGCAGCTGTAGCCTATGACAAAATATGAATAGATGACAGTTCAGACCATTTCCCATTACTACTGATGTTTAGAAAATGTCTCTATATCAAAGCAGAGATTATGTATTTTTCAATAAAGTAATTATTACATTTTAACCCTCAGTTCCCTGGTATAGTCTCAAATTTGTTCCCATGAAATCTCCCAGTAATTCAGAAGGGCTGCTCAGGGGAGTTAGTATAATTGTGTTACTAAATTTTTAGCATGGGTCTTTTATTTGCTCTGTTTTCACATGTCTCCTAACACAATTGGTTCCAGAACAACATCTGTATTACAAATAATTTACTGCAATGACCACACTAAACCCAAGATATTTAACTCTCATCAGTTTTGTTGTACATGTTTCTACAAACCAGCATGCACTATTAAAAGCTGTTTTCACCATTTAATCTTTCAAACCTAAATCTATAGTTATAGAAACCTATTTCTTTTCTTCCATAAATAGTAATCCAAACAATAAGATACAAGAAAATATGTTTTATTTTAAATTTTAACTATACAAGTCAACTAAAGACAGAGTTGGCTTACACAGATCTGGCAATTGTATTGTTTCCTTACAGGGAGAATGACTATATGCTTAATAGGAAAGACAGACAGAAATAATAGGTTTTGTGTCTAAAAGTTTGTTTAAAATTCCTGTGGTCCTGTCATTGTATTCTTATGGTGCTTAATCGCCATGAGAGCTAAGGAAGTTAGTCTCATATCTAGATTAAATGCAGCAAATGCACCTAGAAGGTCTGATACTGTGAAAAGCATCACATGCAGCTCTTGAAACTCAACACTGAGGAAAATAAAACTGAAAGAGTTATGACAAGCATATGTTTACTTACATGCATATCAAGTTAAAGAGCGAAAAAATTATAAAGGAAGATTGTTTTTAAAAAAGCAATTGGAGTTGATTTCTTTCAAATTATCTTTTTTTTTTGTCCCTTCTGTTAAAGGGTAATCTTTTGCTAGGCTCTTATCAATTCCATTCTAGAACTGTGCTTATGACCACACAAGGAGAAAACGTAAGTTCCCCCTCCGGAGCTAACATGAAGAAAATCTTACAATTCAAAGAGCTTGACCTGCTATGCTAGCACTGAACAAATTAACAACGTACCACAAGCTCATAAATAGTACTCTCTGGAGTCTTAAATGCCAACGTTTTTCTCTAGTAAGCAGTTTTTCAGAACTTAAAAGCGGAAAAGTTTAATTCTGACTCCAATAGTCTTTGAGATGTTAATTTATAAATATTTTTTGTATCACTCAATAGATTTAATAGAAAACTGTAAAGTTGGTCTTGGAAAATACTAAAATACCACAGTGCTATAATTTCACACTTCTCTCCTCCTAGAATACATAATTGTTTCCTCATCTAGATTCTTTCCATTCCAAATTTTGATGAGACTGATACAAAATGCTTTCAAAAGCCAGGATTCACGTCTCACATGCCAAATCAGAATAAGGCAATACTACTGTGAGAGTCCAAAAATTCTGATGAAGGACAAATTTTTCCTGCAAATCTCTCTTCAATGTGATATTATCACTTCATACTGCAGCAGAAACTCACACCAAAGTGCCTTGGGCATTGATTTTCTTGCCTGTCTTCCTATAAGAATAGTGATCTGGCTAAGGTAATAGATTCAAAAGCAGCAGATGGCTCTCACCCTTTATCTCTGCAAATAAAACCAAAATGACTTTTGGATACCTTGAAAAATTGAAAACTGATTCTTGAGAAGACATAATAGAATAGAAAAAAAGGCTCTGGGCCAGTGCTCATGATTTAGCCTACAGAACAGCAATTTACTGCAGAAATTCAAAGTATATGTCAGGGAAAAAGCAACTTCTTTGATATGAGCATAAGGTGAAAACCTGACCCCTGAGAAGGCAGTGAGAGCTCTGGGATCAGGGTTTCCCCATTAGCTCAAGTCATTCATTCAAACTTCTCACTTTGTAGCATTATTGATTTTAAAATTATCCTTTATTTCTGTGAAAAGAAAAAAACAATCACACTTAAAATGAAACACAGCTGAAATTTTTGTATCTAATTTTAAAAAAAAATTTATATTTTAAAAATAGCCCACAACACATAATAAAAAAAGTTAGGCATGATGTCATAAATAGCCTGAAATGCAACTGTGAACGCATTCAGGCAGAATACAGCTAGCAGAGTGGCTGCAGGCAGAATGTCTGAGCAGCTCCACATGTCCTGGTTCACTTAAGGAAGTAAAGGTGAAATAAACCATCTATATGTTCCTTGAAACCCAGATCAAATCAAGCAAAGACTTGGCCTATATTTACTTCCATCCTGAGAAAAAATCCGGGTAGGAGCACACTGGCAGGGCTGCTCCACGAAGTCATGGGCTGTGCTGTACATGCTTCTTTAGAGCAAATAGGAAACTTCAATCCCAAAGACCGGAATTTCAGCAAACTCCAATGGAATTAAACACACACATTTCAGTAGCCATGCTTCCACAGAGACAGAAGAATGCCCAAGACTACAACATGATTCTTAGTCCACAACTTGGAAACCCTGAACACTGGTCCCTCTTTTCCTAAAAGCACAGCACTACCGTGTTTGGGATTGCAGAGCCCTGTCAGACACTCATGTTTCCAGTTCAAAGCAAAGAACCCTCACCCCCTCTGTGCATGGGCAGGTTATTTGGTGAGCTTGGACATAAACCTGGAATAAATTACATTTAAGATGACTTTTATTCTTGTCCACTGTTTGTTGTAGTTGCCATGGGATTAATACCGCATAAGTGATGGCGATAGCAATGATGCCTTGCCAGGTGTACGCCCATGACCAATTATTGTCTCCCTGCTTAAGACAGACACATGGGATGGTCTTCACAACATGCCAAGAGGGTACCTGTTTGGATACTCCTTGATGATCTGATATATGCTAATCTGAATGGTTTCATTCTCAAAGCGGCTGTTGCTTCGATCTTTGTATATCCGGAATTCAGCTGCTGTCACTGCCTCTCCGTGCGGGATCTGAGTAAGGTCAAAGCGAAACTCTTTGTAGTGCCTTCGCTGGTGGGAGAAGTCCTTGTCCCTTTCAACTGTGAGAAAAAGAGTTCAGTGTAAATTAGAGATGTGAAATGAATGCCCATTTTCCATGATTAATGGAGCATTCCCTCTGCTTGGGAGTAAACAAACATGACAATATAAAACTGTGCAAATAATAAAACCACAAGCCCAGACATACTTCCAGTTAAAGGAAATTCCACCAGCCCAGTGTCTTCAGTTCAAAAGAAAAAAAACCTTAGTGGCTTTTATATAAATTCCAGAAGCTGGAGAGGAAAGAATATGTAAAAAAGCTGAAAAGGGGCGTGTTATAAAGTAACTAGAAATATGGACAAACTAAAAGCTGTGAAAAGATTTAGGACTTCAGTGTAGTCATAAGCACAGCAGTAGTGATGTCAGAGATACAGATGACTTTGAAAAACACTAATTGCCACTAATAACCAGGCAGATGAGAGGAATGCTGTTCATTTCCGCTTAACATAATAAATTTTAAAGTGGTACTAAAGTGCACTGCGGCGACTATATACTTAAGAAGCAGTTAAGTCATATAAATTAACACAAGTTGTACTCTAATGGCATACATATCATCTTGCCAGTGTAAGAAGAAGGAGCCATGAGCCAGGGCTGAGTGGTTCTGGCACCCCAGCAGCATAGGGAGCACAGTCCTCGCTTGAGAAGTCCCCTCAAACCTGCTCTGGGTGGACAGGTGCAGGCTGCCACTGCTTCTGACACTACCACAATATAAAGCTAAAAAGTAAACCTCACTGTTGCCAAATTCAGAATTCTACAGAATTTTAAGAGGGAGTAAACAGAGAATTTTAATTTATTTGAGTTTATAACTGGTTTAGGTCTAATCCCACTGTCTGCTGCAGTTCTGACTGAGTTAGGAGCAACTTTTGCAATGGAATATATGTTTTGATGTGGCAACGGAAACTACAGGCCATAGTTCTGGCTGATGACCACCTTATGGGATTAATACTTCAGATTTTAAGGATGTGGAAAGGAAAATGATCCATGGTTTCCACTGCCACAGAGTACAACATATCATTGACATGAAGAAGCTGTGCTTCACTGGAAGACAGACTTTCTCTCTCTTGGCAAAGTTCTGTCTGCCTCATGAGATAGGTGCTTCATTTAACTGATGGTGGACAAAGCCTAAAACTCAGAGCTGGGATTCGGTTTAGATAACCAGATAAACATTTATGACTGCACCCACCTCCACTAAATGCTTCCTCCTATAACCCCTGCTCTGTTATTCAATTTTAGTCCTCAGATCTGAGGGAGGAACAATGTCATTACTGAAAAAGTTTGCATTTGTATTTCTAAATGCTATATGTATAATAATGTGTAAACTATTACAATATTTATGTATATTTATACTTATATGCTCGTATATATGTGCCTCCCAAGCAGTTTTGTCTACATACACAACGTGTATGTGTTTGCATGTATATACATATAATAATCTAATTTATATGTAAACCTGCAAATCTGTATTACTATAATGTATATGTTGTCTTACAAAATAGAAATGCACTAAAAGAAAAATAAAATTTTGGGCTTGCCATATAAGAATACAGTTACAGACATATTAAAGGGAGACCTATTGAAGGAAAAGTATTTAACATTCTTTTCAGAGCAGTAGTTAAGTCACCAGTGGTCATGTAGTAGTCCTTTACAGTGTATTTCCCTTCTACCCTTTCAAAAATGTAAACTCTCCTTGTTTTCATTAGCTTGCCTTTTTTTTTTTCCAATGTACAAATCTGTGTTGCCTTAAAAAACCACCAAAAATAAAATATATAGGGTATAAGAACACTTTATCTTCAGTGAAAATGAACTTTCTCCTGGCTGACAAAAGGAAAATTGTCTGCTAACTGTGAGGTTTACTTGGCTCAAGTGCATATTTAGCTTACATGGGTTTGCCATTGAACACTATGTAGCGAAAGAGGCAGAAGCATGTAAACTGGCTGCTCTGTACCTGAAGATGAATGGGCTGCTGCTGAAGAGAAACAGGATAGAGCCTATTTAGCAGCTCCACTGACCGGTTCTAAACTGTGAGATATATACAGAGATCTGACTTGAGGTTTGGGAGTTGTTTGCCTTTTTTTTTTTTAAATGTCCATGTAAAGCCTTTCATTTCAGAGAGAACTTGGCAGAGACTATCATATGCAAAAGCGCTGAGCCAGGGAGGGCTTTTTCTAGTGCAAAGAGTCTGCTGAAAATTTCTGAGGTTATGACTGAGAATTTCAGATCTGACATGGAACAGATATGTCAATAACCTTCAAATGAGCACTATATTAAAGACAGACTTACTGTAGCAAACTCCCCTTCTGTCTCTGGATAGTATTTATTCAAAAAGTATTTACCAGTGTGTATGGATGACTAAGCATTACTCACTATGAGTAAACCTTGAAGAATTAGACACTGAATAAACATGTCTAATGCCATGACATAAATAGTGCCACAATAAAAGTTTAAATGCCACTACACCTGGCCTGATTAATTTTTATTTGGATTTGAGGTTTCCTTTTGTTTAGTTTCTACCAAGTACTTTCTATTTAGTAACATTAGTTTGGAAATAGCAGTTGTCTCCCTATATGTTATCATTTGGACAGAATACCCTCTGAAATACCCTTCAATAGCATCGGGGAGGTTGTCTCAGGACCTCTCGTGACTGCTGAAAGAATACTGATAGCCACTTCCTCATGGGCCTGAAATTAATTATTACAACTCACACAGTACTTCTCTGTGTTTCCCTGTATACCCAAGGAAGACACAGCATTGTCATCTGAAAGGGACATAAGTTCAAAATTTCCTTGGGTCAAGACAACATTTACATGCCCGGCCCTCAGAGTAGGAAACAGTCTGAAAAAATGAAGGGTTGCAGGAAACAGGGACTGAACATTGAGGAAAACCCTGGATGGCTAAAATGAGAGCCAAGGTAAAAAAGCAAAAGTTAATGATATTGAGTATTTTAATGCTGAAAATAATACACAAATCTTTATTCCTTCTGCATCCAATAAATGCTTTGTCAGGGAAGACTGTTAATGCTCAGTAGGGATCCTCCAAGATCCTTTGTCCTGCTGAAATGGCACGAAGTGCAGGGAGGCACTATGTCTCACATATTCTTATTTCACAGGCGAGAGCTTTTCAACTCTGGCAGCCTGAAAAATACAGGTTAAGGTTTTTAAGTACTCAATCTTTCCAGAGTGTTTCCATGTCATTCCAGCCCTGCTCAGTTCATCTGCCAAGATGTATCTCTGTGGGACCGATTACAGCCTCTAAAAACCGGTGGACCAGAAAATCAGTAAATATTTTTTTTAATCACTGGATGAATACAATTTTTATAAGTAAAAATAACTACAGTATTAGGGTCAATGCTGATTGCAACAAAATTCTTCATTTGATCTCACTGCTCGGGATTCTTAGAGTTGACTTTTAAAAATGGCATTTTTATACCACCTGAAACTAATATATGCAGCACTACAGTTACATCAGACAAATCATGGCTCAGGGGAATATCACAAACACCTGTGTGTAACATGGGAAAGAATGAGCTTTTCCACCCATGTGGCAAACTGATGAAACATTCATACTGTATTAACACTAGGTCCAACTCTAAGAAGAATGAAGCCAAATTTACACAAAAAGAGTTTTTGGTCTTCTTTTACAAAGAGAGAAAATATCATGCATTGATTTTCATTAACAAAAGTGTGTATTTTATGGAGGGAGAAAAAAAAAGAACAACTAAAAAACACCCAAAGCACATATATGGATGGATAGTATAACAAGTAATCAGTATTTTATCAGTTCAATGTCTGTTTATGTTGACTGAGCTTAAAAAGTGTAAAAAGTGCTAGCAGTGAGTTTAGGTCTTAGTGCATGAGGGACTATTAGACATGTTCTTTCATTAGTGATTAGCTCCCCACTGATAAGCGCCTCTCTTATGCTGAAGATGTTGGTATGTGGCTGTGACACACAGGGAAAGTGAAAGCTGCTTTGGCAAAACAGGAACAAACCAACGATGTATTGTAATAAGATGATTTTATAATATAAGATCCCAGGACCCCAACTGGATTCACATGTAGTGAAGCCTCAGTAATCAACTTAATGTCACTGTTTAACTACTAAATATACATGCCAAGGCAAAATGGAGGGTCTTACCGACCTGTGTAACTATAAAGGGCCATTTACACTAATCTCACTGAGTTTCACTGTTTGACTTGAAATTCTTTGTATAAGTACTGAGTAAACCAGTCAGTTTTAATCACTTCAAGGTGATAAAGGTTACAGTAAGCTGATACACTACAAACGACACTCATTTACATCTTGAATCTAATGAAATGATAGTTTATCTACAGTGAACACTTGTGGTTATCTGACCAAGATAGGTCAAAGGTTTCAGGCATTTTCTCCTGAAATTACTCAGTGCTGCCTCTAATGACTGATAATTGAAAGCAGAGACTGGAAATATCAAATGTGGTAGGTGACAGATAAGCAACAGATTAATGCAAGTACTCTGTTACAGGACACTAAAAGGTCAGAGGCCCAAGGAATTAGCTATTGTGCTACTGTGAAAAGACAGACTTCAAATAGCTGTTTACCTCTGTTCTTCTCTCCAACATGCAGATTCTAGTTACATAAATGAGGCTGTTTAGAGTGATTCACTTTTTACAAAATAGGGTAACAAATGTTTTGCAAGGTGTGTGGATAGGAGAAAAGTGAGTTTAGAGAAGCATACAGGGATAAAAAAAACACCAAAATAAAATACCTACGCTAGGTGGAAATATTTTCGTGAAGTGCTTCTGAGAGAATTTAAGAAACACATTCGTCAGAACATCATTCTCAGCTGCAGAGACCAGATAACAGATTCTAAAATATATATTTTAAAGCTTTTGTAACTTTTTAGGCTTTCAGTTCATAGAGAATGAATATCAACTTCAGAAAATCAGATTAAGTTCAACTTGGCAAGCCTATCTTTAATCTTTTTTACTCCGGAAGTCCTAAAAACCCTAATTAATATTGAAGTGCCATGCTTTTTGTTCTGCCAATTGGCCTTTGAACAAAGACTACAGTATTCTAAAAAAAAGTTTTAAATCAAGTGCAGTTTTAAAGTCCAAGCGAGAAGAAAAATACCTTCCCAAAGTGCTGATAAAAAAAAAAAAAAAAGCACAAAAAAAGAAGCAGCAGCAGACTATGATTCTACTTGTCTAAGCACTACTGATCTACTAGGTTTAATCTATTTTGTAGAATGGTAAGAATCCTGACCTGGACTCAGAAATTCTATTTTGAGTTACACATTGAAATTTTTTTAAAAAGCCACCTGTCCCTCAAGCACTGTTTTGGACACCAGAGACAGCTGCCTGATACGGTCAGTGGAGAGACAATTCTGTTCGTTAAAGGTCAACTGTCTTGTACCAGCCAGTAAGCAAAACAGAGGAGTTTATCTACCTTTTCCTTTTAGTCCCCTTTAGTCGAATTGGACTAAGAGATAGCCCTTCCTCAGTTAAAGGACATTTCAGTTCTTATCAGCTGATTTCAATGACTGTATTCTAACTGCCAGGATGCTAAGTAGCCCAGCTGTGGGACATCCTGGGCCATTGCACAGAAGAAATTCAGGACTTGACGGCCAAAATGAGAATTAAGTAAGCTTTCATTCCCACATATGAATTTTTTAATTTATTTGACATTAGACACCAGATAAGTGTTTCAACTATAAAACTTCAGAGTTGTATGCCTCATTGCTTGTTCTTCTTTCAGTACCAAGTATTTTTAATTTCTTTTTACCCATTTTCATCGGAATAGCAAGGGAGGGCTGGTGCCCCCATGCATATTCTGTAGCTAGTAGCAAGGGAAAGGGGGTGATTTGCAATTCATAAATAACCCTTAATTTTCCTCCCCATCTAACTCCTCAGGGTGAGGTGGGAAAATACATTGCACAGGTTTCAGTCAAGTATGTCCATGTTTCTTGTGGAAGTTCACAACTTGCCTTCAGAATTGAGATCTTTTGGGAACTTGTCTCTGATCAGGCATATAAGGATCACACAGAATCACAGAATATGCCAAGTTGGAAGGGACCCAGAAGGGTCATTGAGTCCAACTCTTAGCCTTGCACAGGACCATCCCCAAGAGTCCTTTGGACACTCTCTAAGAGCTTAATATCTTTCTTATATTGTGGTACCCAAAACTACACAGAGATGTTTTGCGATGACATCAGCCAGCTCTTTGAGGATTCTGGGATGAATCCCATCAGGCCCCATAGATTTGTAGAAATCCAGCCAGAACAGTAGATCCTACACAGTTTCAGGGTCAACTGGGAGATGATCATTCCTTTAGTCACAGTCCTCCAGCTCAGGGTACTGAGACCCCCTTGGTCCATCATCCATGTTGAAGACAGAGGCAAAGAAAGCATCAAACACCTCTGCCTTGTCTCTGTCCCTGTTTGTGAGATGACCATCCTCATCCTGCTTCCTACTCTTGTACTGCCCTCAGATTAATATCCATTATTGATTTTTCCAATAGACAATTATGAAGTTGCAGTAAGAAATCTGAAGGCAATCAGGAAAGACTTCAGAGCTTTGGGATGACTGGTTAAGGGATCAGGAGTACAAGCAGTGTTCTCCTCTGTCCTTCCGGTTGCAGGGAATGATGTGGAAAGAACCGAGAAGAGCTAACAGACCAATACCAGGCTCCAAGCCCAGCGTCACCAATAGAATTTTGAGATTTTTGATCACACAACACAAGGCCTTCTTGGGACAGATGGGGTACACCTGTCTCAAAGGGGAAAAATGGAGCTTTGCACATGACATAGCAAGACTCAATAAATGAGCTTTAAACTAGATTTGAAGGGGAAGGGGATACAACCAGGCTCCCTAGAGAAAAGCCTAAGGAAGGCACACCAGTGTTTGAGAGATGATGTGCTAGAAAGGTCCTTTCATTTACCTTCTCAGTAGAGGTATGGAGGGGAGATCCATGAGGTTGTACAGACACAAAGGTTATTGAGGTATAAAAAGCCACAGAAATGCCTGAAAACAGTTGTGTAGGAATTAGGGCTTCTCCACCTAGAAAGGTGGTGAGATCAATTGCCCAACTGAGGTGCAACTACACCAGTGTGCAGCATAGGCAATAAACAGGAGCAGCTGAAAGCCATTCAGCATCAGAAAAACTATGACACAGTTGTCATCACAGACACATGGTGGGATGATTTACTCAACTGAAGTGCTGCAAAGGATGGCTATAAACTCTTGAGAAGGGACAAGCAAGGAAGGGAGGAGAGGTGGGGAGGTAGCCCTCCATGTTAGGGAATTTTTGATTGTCTAGAGCTTAATTATGTGACATCAGTGTTGAGGGTTTATAGGTAAGAATCATGGGGAAGGCAAACTAGGCAGATATCCTGGTGGGAGACTGTTATAGATGACCCAACCGGGATGAAGAGGTAGATGAAGAAGCGTTCTAGAAGCAGCTGGGAAAAGTTTCCCAATTGCCAGCCCCAATTCTAGTGGGAGACTTCAATTTACCAAATGTTTGTCGGAAATACAATGCAGCAGCAAGGAACCAGACTAAGAGGTTCCTGGAGCATGTGAAAGAGAATTTTGTGACACAGCTGGTGAGGGATTCAATTAGGGAAGGTGCACTGCTGGACATAGTATTAGTGAACAAAGAAAGGCTGGTGGAGAATGTGATGGTTGGAGGCCTCTTGGGCACAGCAATCACGAAATTATGGAGTTTTTAATTCTTGGAGAAGTAAGGGTGGGGGACAAATTACTGTTCCCTTGGACTTTCAGAGGGCAGACTTTGGCCTATTTAGGAGACTGGTTGGCAGAATCCCTTGGGAGGCAGACCTGAATGGCAAAGTAGTCCAGGAAGGATGGACATTCTTCAAGAGAGAAATCTTGAAGACTTAAGAGCACACCATCCCCATGTGCCAAAAGGCCAGCCAACAGGGAAGAAGACAAGCCTAGCTGAACAGAAAACTTTGGCTGGAACTCAGGAAAAAAAAGGTGAGTTTATGCCCTTTGGAAGAAGGGGCAGGAAACTCGGGAGGACTACAAGGCTGTTGAGAGCTTATGCAGGGAGAAAATTAGAAGGGCCAAAGCCCACCTAGAACATAATCTGGCTACTGCCTTAAAACACAATAAAAAAAGATTTCTCTAAATACATCAGCAACAAATGGAGTGCTAAGGAGAATCTCTGTTCTTGATTGAATTATAGGAAAAAAACATAGTGATAAAGGATGAGGAAAAGAGAGTACTTAATGTATTCTTTGCCTCAGTCTTTAATAGTAGGACCAGTTGTTCTCTGAGTACCAGCCCCCTGAGCTGGTAGACAGGGATGGGGAGCAGAATAAAGCCCTCATGGTGGTGGACTTGGCAGTGCTGATTAAATGGTTGGAGTCAATGATCTTATAGGCCTTTCCCAACATAAATGATTCTATGATTCTCTGATACTTTACAGCAAAAATGTAGCAGGGATTGAAAATAAGTGTCCCCAAAATTACATTCCACACATACCTTATCTTATACACAAAAATCATTGTCAGAAAATTAATCCACATTCTGATCCCCCTCCAAGTGAAGCAAAACAATTTCTGTAATCAGTGGGGATTTTGCTTAATTAGAAAGGGCAAGACTGCAGAAATTTTATTTTTTTTCCTTGCAACAGTTCTGTTTCTTATGAACTGCTTTATTGCAGTATTGTATATTTGAGTTTCTCTGTATTTATTTTTATTATACTGGTTGTATTTAAAGTAATTATAGATTTACAGATGTGGTTTTGAAAGAATTATGTATATTACTTTAATGTAAAATATACTTTTTTATTAAAACAGAATGCAGAAAGTTTGATCAGTCACATTCTAAAGCTAGGTACACTGCTGTAAAGTTAGATTTATTTTACTAAATTATTTATTTTCAGGTCAGTTACTGACATCAATAAGCAACATTTGCCTATTTTGCTTAACTAAATTAGGGACAGTTTGATCATTTTTTTGCTGAAATACTGTGCAGTTAGTGACAGTTTTAATAAATGAAATATTGTTTATTGAATCTTTGAATGACAGAACATCCCTTCCATCACTGCACAGAACTACTGAGCTGTATGAATTGCACCGTAATTCAAATCAAGATAAAGTGAATGCAAAAACCCTACCACAACTGCAACAGAATCTAAAGAACAAAACAAAAAGCATAATAAAAAATCAAACCAACCAAAACAAAAGAAAACTGCCTATCCTTTTCCCAAACACATAATACGCTTATTGGTTTTCTTTCTTGACCATCAAAGAAATGCATTTCAATATTTCATACTTTATAAAAAAGTAACTTAAAATATTAATGTATGCTAACCAAGTATTTAGTATTACATCAGGAGCACTGTTCTTTTATTAAAATATTCATTTCTTCATTTTGTTGCTGTAGCAAATAAGATCTGAGGTATTCTTACCAATTCACAACAAACATCTTTGAGAAGCTCAAAATAGTGTAAACGCTAAAATATGACTAAGGTGGACTTTGAAATTATGTGATTTCTATTTCTAATGCACTCAAAATGTACATGCAATGTATTCAACTTTAGTAAGTGATAAGGAGCACCTAGGCAAATAATGAAAGTTACAAACCCATAGTAGAATATAATTGAATATGTAAAAGGATGTTTTCTTTTTTTCCATGAATTATTTTAAGAATTAGAACCCAGTTAATAATTAAAAGCTTTCAACATTCACCCTGAGAAGGAAAGAGTTCCCAGGAACCACATAACAGTGCCTGCCAGCAACTTTTATAAGCAGAGACATAAAGAAATGCCTCATTTAAAGAGGCATAACTGTGCTTGGCTTTCTCACACATAATCTCCCAGGTGATCTGTACACTGTGAGATTACCCATGATACCTTCTTGTTACATTACACTAAAAAATTGAGTAAAGTAGACATTTAAAGAAATTACTGGTCTTCATTCAATAGCCAATGTTTTGCTGAAAATTTTATTGCTCAACATGTGTTATTCATTCAATTTACTCTTCTTCCAAGTCAAATGCACTTGCTCAACAAGTCAAAACAAGTGTTGTTCTGCAGCTGCTCCAATAATAATTAAATGCTGGAAGGCTTTCAGTTGTTGATTCAAAACAAGTGGAAAAACAACACCCTGCATTTTCTATTCTGGTTTGAACACAGCCAATACAACCAGAACAAAGAGTTTGAGTTTTGGAAGCGAATATTTAAATATAAGATATAAAATATAGTTGGCAAGGCAATTCCTCAAAATCTACTTTTTCTGATGGTTTTAACATTATAGTGCACTGTATCCTTCAACCTCCCAAATGCAAAATTTTCACTCCAGTTGTTCAGCTGTAGCAGGAAGCACAACAAAATATACAACTGCACGTATATGCTTTTTAGTTTTTAGTAAGTATGGACCCTGTGATTTCTTCATTATTTTAAGTCACACTGTAGTACAAAGGCACTCCAATCACAAATACCTATGTTAATCTGAATCTATTAGATTTCCAAATGTGTTCAGTTTTATCAGTGATAAATAAATCTTTATTTGAAAGAATAGATCAAATCAGAGAAAAGATCTCTCTCTATGACATAGTTCTGAGATAATACATAGAGATAAATTAAATACATAGATAACTTAGCTAATCCTTACATCGCCTCCTTACATGCCTCACGTTGCTAGTTTTGTCTGCATTTTCAGTGATATCTATTTTGCCTCATTTTTGGCAAAAAGTGCAAAGTAATTTTGATACCATCTGTCAATAGACTTCCATTTTTTCTCATGTATAATTTTGTTTTTCTATAATCACAGATCATCACAAAGAAAACTAACAATTATTGCCAGGTTTCTGACTGTGTGTGAAAGTCAGAATGTCAGATCAACACAACCTCAAGGTTAACAAATGACAGAAGAAAAGATCCCTCTTGGGTTCAGCTGCAACTGAATAGAAACAAAAGTTATACCTCTGGGATCCTATGGTCAGAAAATAGGTGTAAGTTATAACTGTTTTGACACTGTAAAAGTATACAGATGGAACCTAACTTCTGAGGAGGGTGAAAGGGCATATATCATCATAGGGCGACTGGCAGGGGAGGAAAAGCTAAACATTAAAGCACACTCTATCTTCCCACATCTCCTTAGTTCCTGCTCGTGTTAACCCTCTGCTTACTTCCACCCACCGGTGGCAAGTCGCTCCACCATTTACCATACACACATGTCATCTAATAAACTCCATTTACTTCCTACTGTGGTATTTGTTGGAAATACCTTGGAAGTTTTGTCTGCATGCCAAACTGGATAGGACTGGATAGGCAGTATTTTCTGCTTACCCTGTGCTCACATCTGAGTATTTTAATATTACCCATACCCTCTAACACTTACCAAACATTCCATAAAAAAACAGTCCAGCTGTAACAAGGATGAGGAAGGAAACCCTCAAGATCATCACATTTAGAGAGTAGAAAAAGGCTTCATTACATATAACAAATTAAAAATTATTTTCCTAGGAATAGGAATGTATTTAATATCCTATAGATAGGATATTAAATACATTCCCAAAAAATAGCTGCTCACAGGCCATGTGCTTAGCTGGTGTGCCAGCTTGGCTGGAGGTCCTCAGGTTTAGACATTGGTTGCACAAGTGCATATTGAGGCTAATCACTGTAGTGAATGAGTAATCACCATCAAATTAAAAATGTAAAGAGGCTGGAATTTCACTTTTTTATAAACTGCTTCTTTTGAAGGTTTGTCTCCTGCCCTCTCCCTGCTGGCCAACACCAAGGACCCACCTAGGAGAGGTGGGAAAGGAACAGAGCAATGGAGCCAAGAAGCACAGAAGGGACAGGCCCTTCAAGACATTAGACTGGAAGCAAACAGGAGGAAGATGAGGAAGAAGAGCAGCCAGGAGACTGGCCAGTGGTAGTGTGGAATGGCACTTTCAGACTGCATGTTTTAACAGCCAGTTTGGGATCTGGCTGTGATTTTAACAGACTGTTAATACTCATTCAAAATGCACCCTCTCCTCTGCAGCTCCGTCAGTCTAATCTGATCATGATTTATTCTCACAGAGAGAGATTATTTCACCCCCATATAAATGCTCGTATGGAATAAGTCCCCTCAACAAGAAGGAACAAAAAAAAAAAAAAAAAAAAAGAGTGGACTTTTTTCTTCCTGAAAGAAGTTTTAAAACTTACCAAAACTAATGAATATTTTGACCTTCTTTCAGGGCAGAAACTATCTGACTGCTAGTGAATAAAATATTTCTGAGTTGGCCATCCAGCATTATGCCTGCACTGCCAGAGGAAAGGAAAGCTAATCTTCACAAATAATATTTGTGCCATGAAAGAGCTCAGATTAGGTCCAGGTAACATGACAGTAGGTCATGGTCCCTTCACAGTAGGTTACTTTGGACAGACCCAGGGAGAAAGACACAAGAGCCTCAAAATGACATAAAAAACCCAAGAAAATAGTTTCCAAAGAAAAAAGGGAAAACATGACACTTTAGGCACACAGTACTGTTCATCCAACAATTGTCTGATGCAAGATCATCATTCCGCTCCAAAAAAAATAGTAAGAATCATTGATGTCAGTGTATAAAATGAGTAAAGTCCCCTTTCTTTGTAGTCACTGTATCGCAGAGTCACAGGATGACTGAGGTTGGAAGGGACCCTAGGAGTCATCTGCTCCAATCCCCTGGCTCCGGCAGGGCCACTTAATGCTGGTTGCCCAGGACTGCAGACACTCCTGTAAAATTTCTGCATTTTCAGTGTTATTCCACCTGGGACTGCATTTCTCATATTCCTTGCTCAGTTACGAGCACAATAACCAGACTGATTGCAGAGGTATCTATAGTGTCACACGTCTCTGGAACAGCAAAGATGGTCTCCTGAAGGTTGTATTATATGCTGAGCTCATGTGCCTCAGACAAAAATTAAGTATCTTACTGAGAAGAGCATAAGAATGAGTAGGGAGTGGAAACCTGACCACTAACATAGTGCTTGTATTCAAAGCAATCTTTTTGGTACAACACCACTAACAATATTTCACATGAATTTTACAGCATCTGATCAACCTTTGCCTTTGCACATGTTTGTGTTAAGCCTTTGTTTCCACTAGGGCTAGAAGTAACAACTGCCCTAATCTTTGGGAACAGGCCCGTGTTTTTTATTAAATAAAAAACTGCATTTGCCCATCCCCAAAACTAAAAGAATTACAATCTCTTGTTTTGGGAACATGGTTCCATTCCCATTTTGATCAAAAGAGGCTCCTTTGCTTAACAGAGTTTGTGGTAAATCTCACTGATCCAATATAACATTAGTAAAAGGAGCTTCATTATTGTACAGTAATTTAAACACAGGATGATCAGCTCATAACTTATTTGGGAGCTGTGCCCATGGACCAAGATTTCAGTTCAGGTGTGTGCCTGTTTATTTGTTTAAGTCCTGTGATGAATCCCTTTTACGTAAGGCCTGTCCTGTACACACACACATGCTAGTAAGCACATCCATTGTATTTTGCATTTCTAAGGAATACATACAAATATGGAGAAAGCAAAACATAAATGTTGGAAAAGCAAGAGAGTGGCACTATGCTGTTAATTATATTACTCTGATCCCGTGAATTGCAACATGAACTCAAAGTCCTTAAAATTCACTCTTCAGCATCAACTAATTCTGGATTTTACATTACCTCGTATACATACACACATATATTTTATAGAAAACATTTAAAATATGTTTACTTAAATTAAAATATTGATATATATAAAATTGGTTTTCCTTCTAAATGTGATCTCATTATGATCTATGGCCCCATTAAACATGATTATTAATTCAATAACTTAAGAAATTATGAAAAAAAATTACTTTTTGCAGACCCATCAATAGCTGTAGGATATAATAAAGGAGCCAACCAAGGAATCAAAGAAAAGAAAGAACTTTATTCTGAAATAATACCTAATTTTAAAGTACCATGTAAAAAAATACAATGTAGTGTCATATTACACTACCTTTCAAAATTCTGAAAAATAAACCAGCCCTCCATGAAAGTCATCATATTTCATTGTACGATTTCAGATGTACTTACTATTGCTTAACACCAAAGAGGATTTAAATGTTATGGTCTCTTGAATATCTTAATCTGACATTCAGCTAATTCTGTAATATAGACTTGTAACTCACATCAATACATAAACATACTTTACTACATAGATGCAATTGTGTCTAGCTGAACTGTAGGTTTAACCTTTGCTACACGAAAGACAGTACAGACCTTTAGTTTTCACAATACTATTCCGTTCACAGTGACAACCATGGGCAGTACTGCCTCAGCCTAGAGGCCCACAGCACAGCCCTAAGTAACTTTTCTGTCTAGAACGTGACTCATACCGGATGATAAACCATTACAATAATGCCATAATTATGTGCAGTTTACCACTACAGACAATTAATTCTTCACGGCACTTCATTCTCCAATAACTTTAATTATCAGTGTTTTAATAAAATGAAATTGAAGTTGTATTCTTTTGCCTCACGCTCCTTAAAATCTTGGGACTAGACTTTCACTTGGTAATAATATTATAGCTTCTATTCCCTTTCTCCTTCATTCATTTTAGGAAATCAAGTTTATTATAGTGAGAAGAGAAGCAATATGTTCAATACCATGTGTTTCAAAAGCCATCAGCTATATAAAAAGTGTTTGAAGTTGCCTTCTGAGCCTTTAGAATGCCCATTTTCAAAAACTACAGCTCTTTCTGGATGTTGATTTGTTTTCATTTTTGTTTTTCTGCAGCTACAGGTGGTAATTTCCGCTCTTCAATGAAACCTTAGATGTGCTCATAAGTTATCAATGCACAGAAATCTCATCGCAAAGGTAATACAAGTCTCAAGAAAGCCCATGGGAACCAGCAATTCTATGGAAGCACGAGGAAATCTGAAGTTTTGGAAAGCCATAGAGAAATCATTTGCGGCAACAGGGGTTTGTCTCTTGTAACATCATATGTGAACTTCAGCTCTTGCAGTACTGTTGATAGATCTCTCACTCTTTTCTTGATCTCTTTGGAGAAATATCCAAGCTGTTAATCAGAGAGGAGAAACCCTTCTCAGAACAAAGAAAATTGTGTGACTTTATTCACTGAAGTACCAATGATCCTAAATGGGTCCAATTTTGCAATTGACTGGACAAGCCACAGCTCTTACTGACCTAACTACAAGATTACTCAGCACCTCATACCACTGAATTCTGCTGCTGTTTTAGTTTTCAGGTCTTTGGAGCAGATCCATAAACTCTCCTCCTTATTTCGAAATGTTACAACAGGATGTAATTAAGTACAATTAACAAGGAGGTCAAACGGTCATCTGATAAACACTGGTCCAAACAGGCAGCTTGAAAGGTCAGGGCTGCTAAAGCCACGGAGTATTGATGGGAAAGAATATTATGATTTAAGGTGGAAAAAATCTCAGTGACTAAAACTGCAGAGTTTTACATGCTTTCTATATTACATATACAAAGCTATGCACGTGGACTGATATGCATGCACACATGCTTCAGAGAGGCACAAACCTATATTCTGAGAACAAGAGCTAAGCTAGCCATACATCCTCTCTCCATTACACCAGAACACAAATCTGAGTTTTGGTGCTTAAATTCCAGTGTTTCTCTTCCATTATTTTGTAAACTAACGGTTTTACAAACACGAAGCTTGTTGTCCTTATAGGAAGGTTTTTTTAAGCCCTCTCTAAAGAGATCACCATGATGAAATGCAAGGTGTTGTGAGGTTCTTGGTAGTGAAGTATTTTACAGAGTGCATAGCCAGAGTGGAAAGAGGCTGTGCAACGGAAAAGCTCTACCAGTTCTCTGCACGGTCAAAGAATGACAGTACACAGAAGTGAAAACGAACGCAGGAGTATTTGCCCATCCTCATATTACAGACTGGAAAACAGAGGCACACTGTTTTCCTTCTCTATCTGAGGCTCTTCAGGTTTTTCCTATTTGGCTGCTGAGACATTTCAGTCTGTGACTTTCAGGTTTAGGCTAGCCTGGGGCCAGGACAGACTCACTACAAAACCTTTGCACGCATTTCATGTAGGAGGCAGCGAGGCAACCTGGTCAGGACCAGCAGATTAACCTCTGGGATCACTAGCATGTTATGACTTGTAGTTACTGACAGATATCCCAGCTGAGGTAACCTTGGGAACAACCTTCCCAAAGCTATGCTCCTGCTGGATCTCTGCCGTCATAAATCACCACCAAGACTACAGCTGTCATGGGGTTGTATGCTGGGCTTGGACTTGCTCCCACAGCGTTACCGTCCACATTACTGTACTCCCACTCTTTCAGTTTCTCAGGTAATGTTTTTGTAAACTGTACCACTAGAATCACATGGCTTCAGGTACCAGGTGCTATCATGAACCATTTGCCCACTGCTCCAAAATCAGAGTCCCTGCTCATTCAGTGTCCCTGCTCTTTCTTTTTCCTGTGGTCCTAGAAAAGAATAGAACAGATTTTTTTTTTTTTTGCCAGAATTTCGTTCTTTGCCAGAACAGAGTTTAACACCTCTACCTCCAAAAATGGTACCATTCACAATTGTACAATCCAACACAATATATTTTTGAAATTATTTTGAGGTACCTTATCCCACCTGTACTTCTCCTTCACTTTTAAAAAATGAGTGTTTTAAATGGATGTGCTTTGCCAAATTGCTCTTAATTTATAATAATTACTCTGGAATAGGGGTACAGCTTTACCAGATCATAAGAATTTAGCTTATTTAATTTGACTGCAGTCAAATACCTGTGAATTAAAACAACAATAATTTAATTTAATAGACACAGTCTACAAAGGGATATAATTAAAGAATCACTGAAGTTGGAAAAAAACTCTTAGGTTCCCATAGGGTCTGAATAGGTAATGTTAAGTCAGGCAAAGATAAACCTAACAGAAATTTCAGTTCTTCAAATTTCTTCCGCTTCCTGATTCTCCATGAAAAGGAGAGTTAGGTGGAATTTTGCTTGTGCAAAGCCACTGGTTATTGGCTATGGATAAATATCATGTACAAGCACTAACTATCCTTGTTAGTTCTCTAGGTTCTGACTCATTAATAATTATTGTCTCAGTTTGCCCTGAACTGCAGTGGGAAAAAAAAAAATAAAACTGCATTTTAGTGAGGTACCACACATGCCATTGAGTTGTGGTTGATAAAGCCAAGTTCTTGATCTATTGCACCAGAGCTGTTGCTCAAAAAAAGACGGAAACTAAACATTTAAAATCACCTTTTGGAGCATCTCTCAATAATAGTGGGAATTTTCTGAGTAGAGAGCTGAGTTGTAAAACTTTTCCTTTTCTACTTGTTTTACAGTCATGTTTTGTATAGAAACAAATTCATAATTCAATACAAAACACAAACCGGCTCCTGCTTGGTGTACCCCGCCCACAAACTTAAATAATGTAGTTGTCAGGGTTGACAAGGTCTGCCTGCTGTAGCATTTCTGTGTTTTATAGGAAAGTTTAACCAGGGGTGTTATTTTAAGAGATGAGCAAATGGGGAAACCCCATGGCCTAGCCAATAAATATGAACTTTAGGTGCAATGGAGCACTCATAAATATGACTCAGAACAAGGGGATTCATTGTTTCTCCCGACCCCTTTTAGCTGCTCCTCTGATCTCAGCCTCTCTGTGTGCGTCATGGCAGCCCTTATCCCTTAACCTGTGGCTTTTAAAAGCTAGCTTCTAAGTTATTTATGGCTGCAAATGTTAGTAGCCTGTCTGTGTGCTCCCTGCACACACATACTGAAGGGTGGGGAGAGCTGCATTTTATTTTGCAAGGATGAAAATTTTGCCTGAGGAGCCAAGTGCCTGTGGAGGTTGAGGTGATTGGTCTGTCACAAGGGATTGAGAAGAAAAGTGCTCCCTTTGCCTTTAAGGCTTACTGAGCGAAGAAACCCATACCTGGACTCATTTTCCCTTTCATTTGTACGTTGTCTGTCTTTACCATGTTCTTTGCCCTTTCTCTGTCTGCATGCACCTCCATCTCCCTGCCATGATGAACTTCCACTTTTGTAACTCTGCTGGCGTGGGAAATAGCTCTCGGTGCTGCAACATCACGCTCCATGTGAGGAACAGAGGACTAGGGCTAAATCTTCCAGTAATACCAGTTCCTGCAGAGGCTGTTTCTCTGTTGTGGATCTTTCCCATGCCCAGCAGGTCTGTATCCAGCCCCCCGTGTTGGCTGTTACCTACTGAGAAGAAGAGGCATGTCTTCCCTGTAAAGCCTGGCCTGCGCTTTGCCATTTTTCTCTCATGCCTGCTCTCATTCCTTCCCACTCCATTTCCCACACTGTCGCCTAAACTCACCACTTCTCGGCCTTTAATCCTTTCTCCAGCCAAATGCCACTGACATAAAACTAAAGTTCAGTGACCCTGCCTAGACGGTAGGGGTTAGAGACAAGGGAAAGGACAAGGAGGAGAGGATAGAGAAAAGTGTGGGAAATAATTATAAAGTCTGGTAGCAGCCAGAGCCCTCCTGAAGCCCTGGGGAGCCTTTCTTTAGCTGGAGGCTGCAACTGGCACTTCATAAACTGTTCATTCTCAGCTATGTGGAAACACCAGACGACACCTAGAATGATCAGACTGCAATCAATCATTTTTCTGCAAAAGTGTATTAGTTAGTATGCCGACGAAAACAAGTTGAAAGGAACCACCATGGCTAAAAAGAGAAGAAAAAGGAATTGCCCCTGGCATAATTACCTCCATAACTCAGGCAGCAAGAAGGCAGGTGGTCATGGTAAAATTCTTTGCATAATTTAACATTATGAGAAAATAATAACAGGAGCAATAAGTGTGGGAGATTGCATAGATGCCAAAGTTGTCCTGTTATCTAACCAAACAACCCAGAGTTCAGGGAGTGAAGCGAGAGGCTCTCCATCCAGTCCATGGCAGTGCCTTCCACACAGGGGTGTCTCCGCAAGCCTCCCTCTTTCTCTTTCATGGCTAGCTAGAGTCACGGCAAGATTGTGTTTTCTTGGGAAAATATGCATTGTACAATGCATACAATCCCCACAACCGCACCCAAAGTCTGTGTTTAGTCTGGAAAGGAGCACTTCCTAAAGGGGAAGCGGAACTCGGTCAGCCGTTCTTCCCAATGGGAAAAATATTATTAATAATATATATTTTTATATATCCATACATATATATAGCTATTCACTATGCACATCTAACCATCTGCTAAATCAGTTTCTCTTCAGTTATCTGCAATTGCTTTCAAGCCTGTCGGCAAGGAGAGTCAGACAGTTTTATACTCCAGTTAATGGAGAGCTTGACATTTTTTTGGCTGGGTAGTCACAATAATTTACTTGGATTTAAAGTGTCAACTTTGGCAAAAAATTTAATTGACAGTTATAAAAACATTATTTTGTTAGATGATATTTATGGATCACACACAAACCTATTTTGAGGTAGAGCTATATAGTTCATAAGACTCATGTAACTTGAGAGATTTCAAAGGAAATATAAAATATTTCAATATAAAACAACAAATGTACTGTAATTCCAAAAAGTAATATGGAGAATATTTCTTGCTCAAAATCAAAAGCAAACCCTACTAACCTGCTCTGTCATCACACAAAAATTAGTTAAAACAGCCTAATGATTTGTAAGGATTGCATGAGGATTTTAAGGTGTGCTATTCTGTGAGTAAAGTCCTTTTGTTCTAGAAATAAACATACTTTGCAAAAAGCTGTCGTAATATTTTATTTGATAATAGAAAATTATTTCATAATTAATAGTTATTTCTAATATCTGAATGCATATCTAGGTCACAAGAATTTCATTCCACTTACTAATTGGGTGATAAAAGTTTTATTAAGGGGAAAAAATCTTAGGATTTCAAGATGCCAAGTGATGTCTACTTCGGATGAAGGTTAAATGAGACTGGCTTGATCTAATTTGCTTTCATTTTATGTAAAAGAGTGAAAAATGACACCTTATTGATTTTGGGTTACCATTCCAAAAAAACTTCACAAATATTTTCATGTTTTTTCTCAGTATTGGGCCAATTCCAAAATTAAAGATATGGGGTCTATTTGTTACTTAACAAGTTTTATCTCTGTAATAGCATCCCTGTGTTCAAGGCCACACAATAGCGCTATTTCCATCACTTCAGTTAATGCTGTGTCAATATTTTCATTAGAAGCCTGCATTTTATGGACTAAAACTGTACTACAGCCAAAGAAATTCACGTACGGTTAAAATTAAGATAGAAACATCTGAAATCCTGTGGAAAAGGAAGAAAGAAAATGTGCTCATTTCTAAGCTTTGAGGAGAGAAGTTAATGATCCTGGGGCCTTTTTGTGTGTATCCTTCAAACTCAGCTCCCCTTCCACAGCTCCTGGCATTTTATAGCTTAGCACTCCATATCCCTCACTGATGATATGTTAGCTGGGAATGGAACGTTGTAGAAACTGAATTAGTTTAATTTAAGAAATGAGCTACTATATACGCTCAATGCCTGAGTGCAGTCAGGAATCCTTTCTTTCTCCTGTGTCACCAGAACATATTTGTACAGGTATTCGGTGTGGATTGATATACTATAGGTTTCTCAAAGTAGCTATATAAAAGTTGTTCTGTGCCGTGTTAGCATTCTCCAATGTACACAATGGGCTGTAAATCTTTGGAAGTCACGTATTTGCTTAGTGATTCAGGTTTTAAAAAAGAATATGAACCGTAAGACTGTGTAGAAACTTGGGGTAGAGAAGATAGAGGAATATGAATAGCCCTCTGTGCCTCAGCCCAAAATTTCCTTTGATTTCAGAGTCTGATTTAGGAACTGAACACAGCACATGTGCCTTGAGGATTATTGCAATATTGTGCAATCACATTGTGTGTGGAGAAGAAAAGCTGGTTTTTGGGGATGTACCAGTTACTTTAAAAATCTCAACAATATCGTATCCTTATGAGCACGGGCGTAGGTCAGAGTCTCAAAGTTTATCGGGATCTTCACATTCATGTTTTCGAAATCAATTTTATACACTAAGAAAGAAGGGAAAAGCAAAAAAATTGTATATATTAATCCCCAATTTTATAGAAGGTTCATATCAATTAACAGGAAAACATGAAGAAAGCAAACAGGCTTGCTTATCTAATGAAACAATCTGCTAGGAGAAAAATTAACAGATGTGTTGTAAGCAAATGAAAATACAGGCCATATGAATTGCATGAGAAGGAGCACTTAAGTGGAGTGGATTTAATGATCGCTTTGATGACAATGGAAAAATCTGTGTTTGAAATGTTTAAATGTAGTTTACAGAAGTGCTGGTTTCCTCCAAGCCTCAGTCACGTACATATTTTTTTATTAAGTCCCCCTCTTTCAGTGAGAGGTGAAGAGTGGGAACACTAACATTTATCTTAAGAAGTCCTTCCCTAACTAAATTTTGAGTGAGCAGAGAAGTGAGTAGGACTATATGAGTATTATTTGCCTGTTCTCTGAGGAACAGGGTATCCTATATATGTCATTTTGGGACACCAGCCAAAGAGAAGATGCCAGAACTCTAAACAGTCAGGGCTTTGCAATAATATAATAAAATATAATAACAGGATAAAAACACCCGGTGAGGAAAACAAAGTCTGAATTTGTAGGTGATATAATCAGATCTTTGAAAACCCCAGTGTGTTTAGGGGAGGATTTATTCTTTGACTGCTGGACCAAACCCAGTTAACTCCTCTGCTACACTCATCAATATTTATGGAGAGTTGCCAACACACACAGTCTTATACAAAACACAGGACAAGACATAGTCTCTGTCTTGTTGTATCTTTCAAGAAAGAAAGAGATGGAAATTCTGATATAAATTCCAGTAGAAAGAGCAGGTGTTTACAATTTTACCTTCAGGAGAAGTAAATGAATTCTTATTTTTCTCTCTGATTGCTTGACAGAATTATGATTGCAGTTCCCCTGATGATTATTTGCCTTTTTTTTTTTAAGTGAGGTCTTTGCAACTCTGACAGATTGATTTTTGAATCAAAATTAGCATATGTTTCAATTACTATTCTTTAATATAAAATTATTTGTCCTTGTCTATTTTTTTAATTTACTTTTAACCTATTCAGTCTTTCCAATTCTATGCTTAATTATTCCTATCCAACATCTCAGCTACATATTTCTTATTTTAATATATATTTTTTAAATTGTTATAACTGGCTACAACCATGTAGAAAAGTTTCATTTTAAAATATCATGAAGATTAATAGAGTTTTATAACTACACCTTATGTAATTAATTGTGTGCAAGTATGAACATGGTGAATACTATTTCAGAGCAGATTAATTTGATGCAAGTTGACTGAGGCTTCAACTCTAAAACCAGTTGAGTTATTACTGCACTGCATCAGCATTTATTGATTTTCACATACAGCATTAGCATTCACTTATCACTGCATATTTTTTCCCATTCTACATTAAAAGAGCTTGCCCTTATCTGTCACAATCTTAGACTGCATAAATCATATAAAATGGTTACTTGTTTCCATGATTTACTTCAATTTTATGTTAATTATACTGAAACATAGGATTGTTTAATAAAAATGTTGAAGCTAATCTATATTGGTCATCAATATTTTTCACACGTTACATAGTGGAATGTGTGATAAACCACAATATCCAACATGTATGGAAAGGCATTTAAAGTGAATTAGGACTTAGACTAACTTAGAGCTGAGACACATTTTAATTTTGCAGATGCCGAATAAAACCTGACATTTACGCAGTATTTTCTTATAAGCTAATGGTGTCTCTATTAATCATAATCACTAAAAAAATACAGCATCAAACCCCCAGTTTTCACAGTTTAGAAACAAAAAATGCACTTTAGCTTCTCTGAATTACTTTCTTAAGGCAACATTGGTTTCCCAACAAAATGAGACAAATATTAGAAACTTCCCCAGCAAGGCAAGACAGTCAGTGGAAACCTGCATTCTTCCAGACAGGGTTTGTGCCTGAGGAAGTGCAACAGGATCAGCCTAGGACATATCTGACACTGAGCCTTCAAAGACTGCTGCTCATTCACTGCAAGAAGTCCTCTCGAAATCAAAGACATTTTGTGAAATCAAAGGCTAGGTCCCAGGTAAATAGTCCTTGGGGCTGCTGATTGAATGGTCTGTGACACATTTACGGAGGGCATTTCTCAGGACACACAAGGAAAATTTTTGCAGGATCAGGGCATTTTCTATTCTCCTGTATAATTATGCCATTTTAAATTCAGCTGACTCCAGATACTCTGGGTAAATCGAGGCATGCAATGTTAACCTAAAAGTAATACATGGGTAATATGCAACCATTTTTAAGGATAAGAAACACATTTTAAAAAACAGATTCCATTTTTTCCTAGCCTGCTATTTCAGGAGCAAGAGCAACAAGCAAATCTATTTGGAGGTGTGGACATATGTTAGTCTTTAGGAAAAAGATCTCAGAATTGAACACCCCCTTATCTGCCAAATAAATAACTAAAAGTGATTTTATTTTTACAAAAACTGAACTCTGGAGTGTCACTTTCCTAGAAACTTCTGTTATTGAGGATTGTAGTGTTTGGGAACATTTTTAATACTGCAAGGATTAAAGACCTGATAGACATAAAAGGTACAGAACATGTGTGATAATCTGAAAGTAGTTTGGAACATGTGTTGTTGTACAGAAAGTATTATCATCAGATTTTGTACCGGCTTATTGAGAAACTTCAAGTTTTCAATTAAATCTCTTGCTACTCAGGTCAAAGGAGAAGGATTTTTTTAGCCAAATTTATGAATCCTGTGGAATTTAAAATACTTATAAAAATAGTAAATGCATTTCATGAATTATTTGCAGCTTTCTAAATGAGATTTAAGTTGCCTTTTAGTAAATACCTCCATAATTGCTTTTTAAACTACACTGCAACTGGTAAGCATATTTATTATACTCGGAAGCCAATATGATTTAGTTTTATCAGGTTTTGTGTCTGATTGATATCATTTTCAAAAGCATTCTTTGCTTGCATGTTTCTGCTGTTTAATACTCTACTTGTTATTCAATTTATTTATGACACAGAAAATAAGAACCATTGCAGACTCTGAGCACCATGGCAGTATAATAAAACACAGTCTGTGATTTTTAAATAGAAATAACAAAGGAACAGCAACAGATTATTTAAAATCCAGCCATTCAGCTGAAAAGATAATAAAACTCTGACTCTTACCAACAGAAAAAAACCTACTAAATAACCTAAGATTTTTTTTTTTTTAATGGCTTAACTTTTCCCTTTTCATAACTTTCTAGGCTTTAAAATATTAACAACCAATGTTTGTTCATGTGTGAGTTTTAAGGAAAACAGTGGGGGAAATAACTGAGCAATAGGGATAAGCGTTTGATATTTTGAGATTTAAAAAAAAAAAAAGCTAGTTGGCCTAGGGCTAGAATTTTCATTACATCAATGAAAGAAAGAAAACAGGAGCCAGCAGAGGGGAGTTATAGAAACTGACTTTATATAAACAGTGAGAAAAATCTTTTTCCATGGCCACCTACAACGTAGCTGCTTTACCATCAGCACGATTTCCCTTTTACCAGTGGCACAGCAGCCCGGGCCCGATCCTGCCGTTTTAGAACAGGTTACACTCCGGCCGAGAGGTTTGCCCCTAAAAGACCCAGCTAACAGTTTGTCTAAGAGAGTAGAAACAAAAAAATTTTCCACGTACCTAAATTGACAAAGCTCATGACCATGTCAGCATCATTCAGAAAGTTGGTGTCGTGCAGGCTGGCTAAGGGAGGATTCTGTGTGGTCAGGGGGGTCATGCGAGATAATTGTATTCTCCGCGAATATCCATTTGGAGAGGCAGGGTATCCTCTCCGTATTCCTCTGCTCTCCCCTGCCATTGATCCCTTTAGTGAATACTCCAGCTCCTCAGTATTCTCTTCATTTGTCATGGCATTATACAGGTCCAGCATGAAGAGGGGTGCAGAAGAAGCCTGCTTTCCTGGTGAAAATGGTCTGGGTCTGTGAGGCAAACCCAGGATAGAGAGAATCTCTCTCTGAATCTCCCTTCTCTCATGGTTCCGCAGCCTCCTGTAAATAAAACTCGAATGGACATGATTGTCTCCTAAACCTCCCTGTGCGTGACCCACCAGAACCCAGCAATTCCAGAGCAAGCCCACGAAAGTTTTGAGTGCAGTTAGGTTCATCTTTGAAAAGAAAAAAGAACAAGGAAAAAAAAAAAAATCTTTTCTCCTACTTGTTCTGAGTTCCTAAGAGGTCTGCTTTCCCAGTAGCTGAAAAACAAAATTTACCTATTCTTCATGTCAATGTCATCTCTAAACGTAACATCTTTGGTGATTCCTCTCCCCCCACCCTGTTTAAATATTATGGAATGTGTCAGGTTGCAGTTATTTCTAAGAAAGCTGAAATTCAGACTTCCAATTTTCCACTGTTGTTATCGGTTTTTCTGCATTTATGGAGCAGAAGACCAGTATTTTGTCAGCTGACCTAGGCATTCCTATATAAACCTTAGATAACCAGGTCTTTGGTGGGGAGCTGTATTAGCAAGAGCTGTTCTTCTGACACATTGTAGTTCCCAGAGTTATCTTCCCTTGTTATTCTGAGTTCTTCGTACACCTTGCGCTCTTCCCAAGATAAAATCCTGAGTCACAGATTTGTCTTGATCTGTACCTTGGTGGTATAACACATATTTGTCCAGCAGCCTGGTGATAACTTTAACATCTTTTGAATCGCTTGAGTGTAAAGTAATTCTAAAGCATGTACTAATCAAATTAATGTGTTGCCATGAATTTACTTGCAAAAAATAACCTTCTGTAAATCCATTCAACTCTTTTCAGCTTCTGAACTGTTATTTCCAGTGTAGCAGGCACAAATATAACAGCTCTCTTCAAGAGAGATCTAAAGACTAATGTAAGCACAACCCTGCTGGGAAAGAAGAGGCTTCTCATTGTAATTTGAAACGGGTATAGCAAAAAAGTCCTTAACCCTTCTCTTGCCAGACAGAGCTTTAAACCTCTCTCCCCTCTCCAATTTACAGTAATATACCCAGTTTTGGCTATTTGCTGTTTTTTTTTCTTACAGCTTGCAGAATCAATTTTAACTGTAACAATTTTAGGATATAGAGATAGCTAAAGGCATGGCGTAATACAGAAGCTCTCGTGAGTCTTCTTATGTGTCTATGGTTTAGGAAACTTCAATAAGAAACTCTCGTAACAGACTAAAATAGCATCTCACTAATCCAAGAAATGTTTATGTTTTTTAGATAAGTTTAGCAAACAAAGGTGACCTTTTTAATAAATTCCGTAGGAAATTTTGTTGGTGAGGCTTGATTCGCTCTTTTCTAAAAATGCTGAGAATGCAATCTGAATGAAAACAAATTTATTCAGCAAGCAAGATTTGAAATTGTGCACAGCCAATGTTGTAATTATGGTTATAGACACAACTTTCATAAACTGTAATTTGCAATGATAATTTATTCAAAGTACATTTTTACTTATAAATCTCTATACTACATTTCCCAGTAAATGTCAAAAGCTAGGATTTAGTCCCACAGCCTGCTATTAACTGGAGAAGGAAACAGCTGAACTGAAGAAATAAAAATATTAAATAGATTTTAAAGCTGCTGCCCATGAAGTTAAGGTCCAGCTTAGAAATTTTTCACTGCCAGTAACTGGTGTTTTCCTCTCACTAAAACAAAATCAACATGTTAAATTTCATTCTGCTCAGATTATCGGTGGTCATTTTCCTTGCACATATAATTTGCCTTTAGTCTTAAGGAGACTTTCCTTTGATGAAGGGGAGAAAAAAAAAGGGACAAAAAAGATTTTTTTTGTCAACATGACACTGGGGAAAAAACCAGGTATATAAAATCCATCCCGTCGGGTTTTCCTTTATATGACACCTACTCAGCAAATCACACAGTTCTTGAGTAAACTTGGGAGTGTGACAGCAAGTATAGTCACACCCTAAGAAGCCAGGAACAATTTATCTACTATTTTAAGCACAAACGAGCTTTTCTCGTATTTGTGAATCCTAGTCTATATTTACAGTCTAGTCCAGCCATCATTAAAATACAGCTCAATCTCTCTCGTAAATCAGCACATGTAATGAAACAATGCTTCTCTTAAGGAAGGATTTGCCTCATGCTAAACTTGCTGAATTAACACTAAAATTAGGAAGCTGTTAAGCAAAAGTCTTGTTCTTCTCAGCAGAAGAGCAATCACAATCAGTGTACATTTCCTTTCCTCATTGAAGTTCTCCCTCAAAAACCATTTGTTATAGGAAAAGTATTATTTCCCATTTTTTCTTTCTTTCACTTGCCCTGCTCAGACAGTTGCAATAATAAGTAAGACTTTACCATACATATACCTTTTTTGAATTTGGCCATCACATATCCTGCAACAAGCTTTCTTCCTCTTCTCGAACAATATATTTCCTTTTTCTCCGAAGCATTCATAAAAGCCAGTGGATTGATTACTCAGAGGATTTAAGTCCTCAGCCCATCAGAATTTCCAGCAATAGAAACTTCCTATAATATCCCACCAGAGTGTCTGGAGTTCTACATTTAGTTAATCTTTTTGCATTAAAAAAGCCAAAAATGGCCTCAAGTTTGAGGATGCTTTTATGGAGTAAACATCTTTGGAGACAGAAACTGAATAACACATACAAACAAACTAGTAATCATATGTTTGAAGAAAACAGCTCCTGTTATTTTTTGAGGAAGCCACAACTAAACAAGTAACATAAACCCAAAAGATTTATTTTGCATTAACCTACCCTACAAAGGAACTAAATGTCCTTGACTGGAATACAAAAATAAGAAGTCTCTATTAATATAAACAAAATGTCCTTTTTTATAAACCTATGTTTCATAAACAGTCATTGTTAGTCTGGGTATCTTATACAAGGGAGAGACAGCTCCAAAATTTGCTAAAGAAATGAAAGGTATCTGTAGAAGCTGATAGATTCCATTTTGTTTTTCCAAGATGAAACAATATACTTCAAAAGAATAAATACCATGTACGGTTCCAGCATGTCATAATACACATAGACAGACCTTTTTTCCTCCCCAGATGCTCAGCCTGGTAGCAACATAAGAAATCACCTGAACAACCGTTATGCAGTCCTTTAAAAACAAAAGGAAGACTAAAATTGCTCCAGAAGTGAGCTCCCATTAGGGGTAGATGTCTGACAGAGGAACACATAACCGGTGGTGCACCTGGAGAGCAGGGTCTCAGGGGCAGGAAAGCAGCAGAGCACTGTGCAGGCACCCCTGGCAGCATGAGATAGGAAGCAGCTGCATGAGTCGCTTAAACAATGTGGCATGTATGCATATGATGAGTGAATTCAGAGCTCATTACGTTTGTATTAATCTAAACAATGTTAGAGAAAATATCATAAGGGAAGTAATGAAACCTGGGAATCCAGATCTTGCCAATCTCAAATTCCAATGGATCACCATTCACTGTAATGGTGAAAAAGATCGGCGAAACGAAAAAGGGTGAAAAAAAGTTACCCAGTCGGTCACTGTAATCATTAAAGGTCAAAGGGGTTTTGTGGGCAATTCCCACTACTCAAAAATATACAGAAATCAGTGGATGGCTACTGAGTGCAGATTCCCTCTGGTTCTCAATACCACACCAGCTGAGGGTGATGCCCCACAGCAATGATTCTCTGCAACTGTATGACAAAATAAACTAAAATGCAGACCCTCTTCAAAACATTTGCAGTCTCAGTCATAAACCTATGCTTGCACACTGAATGATTCTGCTGGCTCTTTCCCTTCTTAATGGCCAGCTAAGTTTGGCATTCAGACCAATGTAATGCATAAACAGATGACCCAGCCTTAAAAATGTTTGACTGTCCTTGCTACCTTTCTGGACAGCTATTGTTGCAAAAAGTATATGGAGAAAGACTTTTACAAAAAGCTTTCATGAGAGCAGGAGAAGTAATTAGTAGTTAAACCTACAGCTTTCTCAGCTAAAAGAAAGCAGGGAGTCTGGAGTCTTCCTGGGGCAGAAACGTGACACTGACACCACAGTTTGGCAAACCTGTTACACTTCCTGTGTCCAAGTCAGGTTTAGAGTGGTACAGACTGCATGAGCTGTACATTTTAGCCTTTTGGACATAAGTGTGCATATGTCCATATGTTCCAAATGCCCAATCAACAAAACCTGTATGATACCTTCCATTAGATTTTTGTTTTATTACACTTCATTACATGTTGTATGGAAATTTTATTCTTTATACTAAGATAAGAAAAAACTACAAATATATTTTTCTGAATCAATGAAAGATGTCTCCTAATGCAAAGGGAATTCCATTTGTAATGGACACAGTGTGAAATTTGGTAGAATTAGCTGCAGAAACTGGCAGTTGAGACATAAATTAAGTGTCATGTTTGTAAATGTAGCATATGGATATAAACTCCTTTTATTCAGGGTATAATTTATTTATAGAGAGAGTATTTTCATTTTATGCTACAGGAAGAAGAATGCATTGCAAAATAACACTTACTGAACACTGTTAAGTGTTCACTACTTCGATCATAGTGCTATTTATTCAGTTACCAACCAGTTTTCTGTAGCAAAAGAATTTTTCATCCAGATTCACAAAAGCTTAGGCAAAATCACGGATCAGCCTAGGAGGGAAACACTTTTTCACAGAAACAGCTCCAGCTTAAAGTATCTGTGAGGTTTTTTTCTATTCATAGTACATGCACAATGTTGTAAAAATATCAACACAGAATACTCTGCAGCATTGAAATTATACTTTACTTTAACATTAAGAAAATTGAGAAAAATAATTTTGCAATCTGCCTGAGGATTTTTTTGAAATTTTTTGTGCTCAAGTACTGGAGGAAAAAAAAAAACAGAAAGAAAAACTTGTTTCACACATATGCTTGAGAGTATGGGAACTGCAAAATATTCAATTATTAAGATGATCTAACATCACAATGCTCCTATTTGCATAATTCACAATTCCAAAGGGCTCCCAGAAAACCCCTTTGGTTTACAGGAAGCCTTTAATAAGAAAGAAAGAAAAAAAAGAAAGAAATAAAATAAAGAAAGGAGAGAAAAGAAAGAAAAAGAAAGAAAGAAGAGAAAGGAAAGAAAGAAAAGAAAATAAAGGAAAGAAAGAAAAGAAAGATAGGAAAGAGAAAAAGAAAGATAAGAAAGAAAGATAAGGAGAAAGAAAGATAAGAAAGAAAGATAAGAAAGATAAGAAAGAAAGAAAAGAAAGAAAGAAAAGAAAGAAAAGAAAGAAA
>VWZG01001694.1:143673-166711 GCA_013396735.1 Grallaria varia
AAAGAAAGAAAGAAAGAAAAGAAAGAAAGAAAGAGAATTGCACTGAGGCGAATACAAAACACTTGGACAAGAGCAACATTTGTAAGTAGCAAAGCACTTTTTAAAAAGATTATTCTTGGCTCAGCTTGCAGGAGGATTTTATTGTGCCCCAGCTGCAGACTGGTACCTGCTGGTCTCCTTGTTCTCTAGCTGCAGCACAGCCAGAAATATCTTGTGCTGTTCCCAGGCTGACTGCAGCACTTCTTCAGGAAACCTCTTCCGCCTCTTGCTGGAGATCTTTTGTTTTCAACTGCATACATATAGAAATTAATTTTTAAACAGATGGTTTCTAGATAGCTGCAGTGTAATATTGTTCATATTATGAAATACTCTACCTATCTAAATATAGGAATTATTTCTTCCCTTGAGCATTTAGCTACTATGTTCCATAGCCGTGGCTTTAGCACCTCTACTGGCAATGAGATGATGCAGCAGTCTCTTAACCTCTAAATTAGTTTTGGAGGTTTTGTACCTTTGTCCTGGGCTTTGTTTTATATACAGTCTCTCTCTTTTCCCTATACTTCCTCCTATTACGTCTCTAAATTTAATCTGCCACTTGGATATGCTGCCTCTGATCCCACATGGACTTTCTCTTCAGCTTTTCAAACTTTAAATCTTTTCCCCCCACCATCTCCATTTTCACATTGCTTCTTTCCCTCCCCACATATCTGTAGACAGATGTTATTTTCTTCTTTTAAAATTACTTCCTTTGTTTAGTGAAGTTTCCCCTTTAGTAAGAGATCAGCTGGCCTCTCAGGCAGTAAAAAAGGAACTGCTGCTCTAGTGCTTTCAATTGAAAGTGAGCACTACCATGAATCATGCAGTCCTTGAGAGACTAGTAACCTTTCTGTTGGAGGAGGACTGTGAAAGAAAAAGACGTTCATGGGACAACTGCTAGACTATGCACACTCTAAAATCTTTGCTAGGTGCTAACTGATCTTTCGACATAGAATCATAGAATCATTTAGGTAGGAAAAGACCTCTAAAATCATCAAGTCCAACCATTTAACCCAACAGTTCCAAGTTCACCACTAAACATGTCCCTAAGTGCTGCATCTACATGTCTTTTAAATACTTCCAGGGTTGGTGTCTCAGCCACTTCCCTTGGGCAACCTGTTTCAATGTTTGACAGTTCTTTCTGTGAAGAAATTTTTCTATCTAAACTTCCCCTGGTGCAACTTAAGGCCATTTCATCTTGTCCTGTTTTTTGTTACTTGGGAGAAGAGACCAATCCCCACCTGGCTACACCCTCCTTTCATGTAGTTGTATAGATCAACAAGGTTCCAACTGAGCCCCCTTTTCTCCAGGCTAAACAACTCCAGGTCCCTCAGCTGGCCCTCACAAGACTTGTGCTCCCAAGCCTTCACCAGCTTTATTTTCCTTCTCTGGACATGCTCCAGCAGCTCAAGGTCATTCTTGTAGTGAGGGGTCCAGAACTGGACACAGGATTCAAGGTGTGGCCTCACCAGAGCTGAGTACAGAGAGACAATAAGTGCCCTGGTCCTGCTGACCACACAATTTCTGATACAGCCCAGGATGTCATCAGCCTTCTTGGCCACCTGGGCACACTGCTGGCTCATGTTCAGTGGCTGTCAACCAACACTCCCAGAGGTTTTCTGCCAGGCAGCTTTCCAGCCACTCTGCCCCCAGCCTGTAGCACCGCCTGGGGTTGTTGTGGCCAAAGTTCAGGACTCGGCCCTTCCCCTTATTGAATCTCATACCACTGGCCTTGGTCGATCCAACCATCTCCAAGCTCCCTCCAGCAGATCAATGCTCCTGCCCAGCTTGGTGTCCTCTGCAAACTGATAGGGTGCCCTTGATCCCCTCATCCAGATCATTAATAAAGATATTAAATGGGACTGGTCCTTGGGAACCCCATTAAGGTCTGACTGCCAGCTGGTTGTGGCACCATCCAACACCACTCTCTGGGCCTAGCCATCCGGCCAGTCTTTAGTCTACCAAGAAGTGCACCTGTGCAGGCTGTGGGCTTCCAGGTTTTCCAGGAGAATGCCATGGGAAACAGTATTAAAAGCTTTACTGATGTCCAGGTGAACAACACCTATAGCTATTCCCTCATCCACTATGTTGGTCACCTGGACATAAAAGGAAATCAGGTTGGTCAAAGCAGCACCTATATTTCGTGAACTTCTGCTGGCTGGTTGTCCTGTACATGCTGTGTGATTCTATGAAGATAATCTGGTCCATTACCTTCCCTGGCACTGAGGTCAGGCCGACAGGCTCTCGTTCCCTGGATCCTCCTTCTGGTCCTTCTTGAAGACGGACATCACATTTACTAATCTCCAGTCAGCTGAAAGCTCCCAGAACTGATAGTAAATTATGGAAATTGGCTTGGTGAACACTTTTGCCAGTTCTTCATTTCCCTTGTGTGGATCCCACCTGTCCCCATGGACTTGTGTGTCTAAGTGTTGTAGAAGATGCTGAACATTTCCCCTTGCATTATGGGGGCTTCATTCCACTCCCTATCCCTGTCTTCCGGTTCAGAGGCTGCTAGTCAGAGAGCAACTGGTCTTGCTATTAAAGACTGAGGAGAAGAGGGCATGAAGTACCTCAGCATTTTCCTCATCCTTTGTCACTATGTTTCCCCCCACATCCAATCAAGGATAGAGATTCTCCTTAGCCTTCCTTTTGTTGCTAATACATTTATAGGAGCATTTTTATGCCCAGATTAAGGTCTAGTTGGGCTTTGGCCCTTCTAATTTTCTCCCTGCATAACTTTATGACTTGCTGGCTCCTTCTTTCAAAGGGGAAAAAATCCATCTCTAAGTTCAGCTTGGCGAGTCTTCTTCCTCACCAGCTCATCTTTCGGCACATGCAGATGGTCTGCTTTTGTGCCTTTAAGTTTTCCTTCTTGAACTATGTCCATCCTTCCTAGACTCCTCTGCCCTTCAGGTCTGCCTCCCAGGGGACTCTGCCAACGAGTCTCCTAAACAGGCCAAAGTCTGTCCTCCAGAAGTGCAAGGGAACAGTTCTGTTGACCCCCATGACGTAGACTTTTTCAGGTATGGGGATCCATCAGGGAGGCAAGCTAGACCCAGTCAAGAAGTTGGCAACAACCTAGCTACAAAATGCTGTAAGCTTTTCACCACAATGCGATTTTCAGGAAAACAAAAAAGACAATATCATATTCAGCTAGCTTCAACAGTACCATACCAGAGATTTTGTGAATTGTTTAGTAATATTAGCAACTGGTCTTCTGCTTGCACCATTTCCATACTAGCTCTGTCAGAAATAACATTATTTGTATCCTGTGGGTTTGTACTAAATTATCATCATGAGAACCCTGAAAGACGCAGGGAGAAAATTAAAAGGGCCAAAGCCCAACCAAGCATCACCGAGGCAGGTATGTGAACACATCATGGAAGCTATTTAAACTCTCTAGAGTTGGGTCTATTTAATTAGCCAACATGCAGTAGCACTGTGGTGGCAATGGTCATAACCCAAGACAAGAATAGTCTTTAAAATTAAACACTGTTTTCCTGAATTTCTCTCATTTCACCATACTCTCTTCTTGTATGTAATGCCTTGATCTTGCAAAATGATTACAATTGGCCACAGCCGATGAAATTTATTTAATCAACAATGGGTAATAATTTTCAGTATTTACTACAACAATCTATTCAAGCCAGAATTTGATAACTTGGCAAGGCAAAAGAATAAATTGAAAAGCCAGTTTATGCTGCTGGTCTAGAAAACCCATTTGTTTCCCTCAGAGGTTTGTTAGGGTGGTTGAAAAAAACTGAAACACTGGAGAAAGTATATATCTAAAATCTGCAGTAAATTTGCACTAAAATCACACTAAATTCAGCACATTGATGCTGAAATATTACTGTAGCTGCTAAACTTGCCTTTATGTAGCCAGAGGTCTGAAAACATGATCTGTGTGATGTTAAATAGAGTAATCCATGCCTCTTGCAAGAGGAGCATGATTTACATTGCAACCTTAGCATCTGAAAGTGCATTTTAATCTAAACATGGAAGATTCATATGAGCAGTCCTTTGTTTCTGCTTCTTTACCTTTACTACTTTCAGTGCTTGCTTCTTAGCATTTAGACCTCTAAATTGGAAGAAATGGTATTTCCTGAAGGAACTGTAGTTAAATCATGCAGATTATAAGACAGCTACAGATGCTGACTGAGACTGCAGAAGTCTTTTCCTTTGGAAAGTGGATTCAAAATGATATTTTCATAGGTTTTGCCATTTGCTGTTCTGTGCTACTTATCAAAAATTATATTTGCCTCTCTAGAAACACAGCACCGAATTATAAAAAACTAAATTCTGTTCATTAATGGCTTAGATTAGGATGAAACACATGATAAACATACTTCTGCATAGCACAATCACACAGGTGTACCTTCTCACGGCAATTTCTCAAAGCAGATGCCCAATATTTTCTGTGCTCATTTTTTCATCTTTTTCACCTTTTGGTGATATAGTGTACACTGGGACAAATCAACGAGAATTTTCTGTTACTTTTGGTTGGGTATTTTCTGTGTTCTTCTGTGAGCCTTACTAGAAAGAGCAGATGCAATGGGTTGCCAGGAAAGTTTTCACTTTTGAGATGCTGTTGCCTCCAACTCTGACTACATCTTCCTCTGGCATCAGAAGGGGGCTGGAAAAGGAAAAACATTTTGCAATGACTTTTTTCTGAGGCCCAAGGTTAACTAAGTTCTCATTTCTTCATTGTAATTCAAAGCTAATAAGTCTTCACTATTTCTGTAAAGAACCATGAAGTTTGTTTTCCTGTATTTATGAACCTTCAAACAACTAAAGTCTCTGCTTTTAAGCAATGACTGATCCTCTTGATACAGAAGAAAATATATTTATACTACAGAATGGCCAGAAAGCTTCGAAATCTTAAAACTTCTGGCTTATATAGTGCTCTTCTGAAAAAACCATAAATATTAACAGATTATTTGCATTAAAAAATAAATAAAGAGACTAAACTTTTCAGCCTAAGAATTTCTTTTCCAAGTTACAATCTAAAATCATGTTTTATGGATCCATTATAAATTGCTTAAAAATGGGGTTTATAATGGAAATGGTGACAAACTTAACTATGGCAGCACTAGCAGGCGCCAGCATAATTACAGTCTTCTCAAGACATAACTTATTACAGGCTTCACAGCAGAGCCAGTATTTTGTATTTTAATTAAGAAACCTGGATTTTGTTTGTAATAATTGACTGTTATGCCGCCCCTCTTGCCAGGACACTCTTGTAAAAGAGACTCTTGCCTCTAGTAGTCTTTCTTTGTTAAATATTTTAAATACATTTTATATTTTTGACTGGAAGATTGCATGCATTTTATAGGTCATTATTAACTGTCTTTTGATGACTTCAGTTGTTCTACATTTTTTAATGGAGATTTTTGATCCTCTCATCTGTGAACAGAAAAGGTTTACAGTTTAGGTCCCTCAGAAGTATAATAGTAGAACATCTCTGCTATCTGCCTTAATCTGTGCCATACAGGCTTTCCATAAGAAAGCATGTGCTTTGGTGATGCTCTCCTAATGCCCTAGGCAGGTACTACAGTCTTTGTTACCCAGAGATACCAAAACCTTTAGACTGCCTCTGTGCTGTCCTGACAAGGGTATCATGTCATCACGTGGCACACAGTAGCTTCAGAAATACCAGCTGTTCCTCAGCAGTGCGGGCAGAGCCAGCCAGGCAGTGGGGTGATGCCACAGCGTTGCCGCCACCTCTCACCATTGCCTGCCCTCAGTGGCCACTGCCGGCCATGCTGCCCTGCCTGCCTTGCCCTCGCCTTTTACCTCTGCAGCAGTGGCTGCTACAAACATCCTCCCTCAGCTTCATGGCTTTGCCTTTGTTTCTCGATTTCTTTCAGTTGTTTTTCATTTTACAGGAGCGTGTGTCCTCTCCAGCCAGCAGTGACAAACGGCATCAGCTCATGGTCCACACGCACTAGGTATCTAATTTCAACGGGAAAACTGTGGAGGTAATTAGATATTCATAGAAGGACATTGATGTGCCCAAAATTAAGCAGATCACACCAGCATATGTGTAACTCAACATGCTTTAATTTAACTGGCATATGTACAAACAAGACCTATAGAAGCATTTAGCATTTTTCACTGAAAACAGCATATGAATTGAAGCAGTTCAGGACAAACAGAATATTTTTCTCAAATTAATTTTTCTTCTATGTCTGACTGGCTCTGAATACAGCAAAGACTCAGCTAAAAGAATTGTTCACAGTCCCTTTCTTTCTCTCTATTTGGCCTTGGAACAACACCGTTCTAACAAACACTATACAGTCATTTTCCCCCAGGACTATCTACCAACCAGAGAGATTATCAAAGTTAATTATGTCACTTCCTATCTTTTCTCCAACACACTTCCAAACTAAGAAAAGGGAAAAAGGAGTCAGCCTTACCAGCAGATCTCGCTTTGCTTCCTCCTACAGAAGTTTGCCTCCTGCCAAGAGGAACTTCAACAAGTCTTTGTTGCCTTTGGGTCTTCCAAATGGAGCACAGGGAAAAGAGCATAGGAGATAATCTACCACTACATGGTATGGAAGGGGGAAAAAAGTGAGAAGAAAGTGGCATTGTCTTGTGATTTTCTTTTGAGTCCTGAAAGAGTTATCAGTATTACATTACCAAAGACTTATGGCCAAACAGATGAATAAAAATTTATTTGTTTTTATGTTGTTGTGTCCTTGGAGAACAAATCTAAAGTGATGAGAAAGTGAAGGGAGAAATAGACAGCAAGAAAAATGATAGAAAATGCACAGAATTTATACTGCTGCCTCTTCCAAATATCTATATTTGAAGTTTCAAATATCTAAAATACCACTCTTCACCAGCCATTTATAAGGTAACATTGATTTCAACTATGTGAGGAAAAAAGGCTAGAAAATATGCTTCAGTGATAATGCTCAGTCAGAAAAACTGATTAATAAGCAATAATCTGTGGGATGACTGGAAAGGCTGGAGTTTGAGGCTGGAATGCCCACATCTAGCCAAGGTCCAGCGAGGTCCCTAGGAACAGCAAAACCTGTTTGATGCAGTGGTGGATCATTTTCTGGGTGCTGACTTGCACTATGCTTTTAATGTTGAGAAAGAGGGAAGCTTTTAAGGTGAGATTTCAAGCAAGTTCTAATCAGCTGATGCTCTGTGAGGGAAGGAACACCTTTGTTCAGGTTGTCCAGGGAGAGAGGCACCCAGCACCTCCCAAGGAGGGTTGTGGAGCTGAGAGCAAGGAATCAGGGTGGGTGCAACCACCAGGATTTAGAAAAGCCAGTAGATTTGAGGTCTGCTTATGAAGAATTATTGCAGTAGGTGCTGTTGTAGGTTCAGTTCCATAATTTTTTCTCTGCTTTGGTTATACGTTAAAACACCTCCAAATGCAGCTTGAGGAATATTTCATCATGCCAAAAATGAGGGGGACCAATAAGCAGACCGTGTGTGACAATGAAAAAGGGAAAAAAACCCAGCCCAATCATCTGACTCTTTTATCCAAACTGACTGGACTGATTGCCTTGACATCATGTTTATCCATTCCACATGTTTTCTGGGGGTTTAGGTCTTTTTCTGATTCATAGAAAAGGATGCCTACAGAGGTGAAAGCAGAAACCAGTAGAGTCTACCTCCTAGGAGTATGAATTTGACTGCAGCTCTTTGTTATTTTATATTGTAGAAAGGAAGTTAATAAGGTCTCTTAAAAGCAGAAAAAAAACCAACAGAAACAAACAAAAAATTTCAACGCCCCAAGTATTTCAGAAATAAAACTTACAGAAAAGGAGATGTGTCAGAAAAAGAAAACAAAGTATAATTCTTTCTTCTGTGGTCAAGAGACAGAAGTCCTTGAACATCAACAGTTTAAAGCATCTTTCAATGTGAATCTGAGTTATTGTCAAGATTTTGGCTACTCAAGAAGACAACAGAGCTAATCAAAAATACAATTAGGAGTGTTTGCTAGAAAAGCAGAATTAGATATCAGTCCTACAAGAATGATACAGAAAAAAAAAAAAAAGAAACTAAATCTCTGCCACCAGATATCAGAAAAACTGTAATAAATAGAATAAAATACTTAGGGGTTTTATTGAAAATACATTACTACTTTTACAGGGTTTGTCAAAACAGAACTTCCTAAACAAAATGTACAAGAGCTGAGAGGAAAAGCTTAATTTTGTTTACCTGACAGAAAACCTTTTCTGTGTAATGTCATATGTAAAGTGAAGGGTCATTAAATCTGAGAGTTCAACAGGAGCTGAGCAAGAGGATTATGTGCTATCACTAACTATTGTCAATACGTGTTCAGGTTCTGCAGTCGTCTTCCATTTGTTCTCCTAATGCAGTATGGAGCATGACTACTTCTCAGCTGGAATTCTTCTGGCAACTTCTGTCATAGCATTGGAATGGTAAGAAACATTGGCCAAATCATGCAGGCCTTAGTCAGGCAGTGCACCTAATTAAGTCAGTGGGAGATTTTCCCTTCATGTGAACTGTGGAAGTGGGCCTTTTTTCTTTATTAACTCACAGAACACGATTTTTTAATTTATTTTTTTTTTTTGGCGTGTGTGTAGTGCTGGAATGAACGCTGCCTGACTGTTTAATGGGATAGCAATCCTGTCCGCAATTACCAACTCCATCCTGCACAGAGATGGAGTCAGATATAAAGGTGTGTGTTACAGCACACACGCAAACTCATTCTAACTGGCAGTAAAATGTACTCTGGCTCCATTCCAGCAGAGCACTCAATCATATGCTTATCAGTTGAAAGGATAACTCAAATACTCCAAATTATGAACATGGTTTTATGCCTTGTTGCATCACACCCAGAATGTTTGCACTATTAGCTTGGATTAATATTAACCAGAGACTGAAAGAGATGAACTGAGAGAGAGATTTAGAGCAAACTGACACTCCAAGCACTGCAACACACAACTGTGATATTCTAATCCTACTAATATATTTCAAATGGTTTTGTACAACCACCTGCTTAACAGATGAAATCTCCGATTAGAAACATAAGTCTGATCTTCAGGAGTACTCAATTTTTTTAAAAAAACAGACTTGTTTTTAAGTCATCCCAAACCATTCCACTTGCATTGAAGTTGGTGTCATCAACATTTCAGTTTCCTGAGCTGCATATTGAGAATGTCCTGAGGTCTTTCCTTTTTCTAAAAATATTTCTCTTACTTGCTGTGGATGACACAACATCCATGAAGTCAGGAACTCTTGCAGTTGCATGAGGCAGCCCCAGCTGCCTGTGGGTGATGACCGAGTGAGGGTACCAATAGTGCTACTGATCAGATTCCAGTCTGGCAGAGCTTCTTTTCCACAGCTACATGCACCTTCTGAATCACAGGCTTGCCCTACTTTTACCCACTGACCTGCTTGTGAGGAAATAATACTCAAAGTCTGAGACATATTTGTATGATAAAGTAGTAAAGAAATGAGCGCTTTATATGGATGATATAAAAGAAGTTGATTTTTAGTCATGGTATTATTTGATAAAAGGTAGTAAAAGGAATGTATCAAGTCAGATAACTTCAGGCATTAAAAGACAGTGGCTACAAACAGTCACATTTGCACAAATGCATACACAAATAACACTCAAAGATAAACACTTGAAAATTACTTAGAATGGGAGAAAATCAGAAGTCTGATATAAGCAAAAGTAGGAGAGCAAAACGACAGGGATTCCAAGGACACCTAAATGAGAAGGTTATGTTGTATGGAAATGTTTTCATTGTAGATCAAGGAAATACAGGAAAGTGTAAATAGTTTTTTAGTGCAAGTTGCTCAGAAAAACAAAGAAAATCAGAGTTGATGTTTTAGATCAAAGCTTTGTGGTTGCCATCATTCTGCAAATATGTCACCTTTAGGTTACAAACCAATACATTTTTTTTACACCCTTGGAAAAAAATAGCAAGTCTCCACCGTCACTTTTAATGGTAGTATGAGGCAGATATTAATGAGAGTGGTTCACTCCCATGCTCACTAGACATATTTATCAAAAGATCCAAGAGTAAAAGCAAAGATATCCACACATAATTAACTCAATAAATGAGAAGTGAAAAATAGCAGTTGGCTTTTACATGACATTTATACTTGTGAGTGAAGTTTGCACAGACACTATCATTTACATTTCTTATTTCACCTCCCATTTACAGCAATGTGAACTACCTACCATTTTATTTAGATTATTACTAGCTGGATAAAATAATCTACAAATTGCCCATTACTTACATGTCCTCTCATTTCCCATGGAGGCAGCCTGAACAACTGGAAACTGATCTCTGTTATTTTTCATCTTAACTTCACCATTACAGTACTGAATTTGGTTTGACAGAAACAACCCAGCTCCCTGTTGGTGACTATTAGGGAACTTTGTAGGACAGACAGCAATTTGTCATTGGGCCACCATCCCTCTGGAGGTGGCTGGGGCTCTCATCCATCCTGTCTAATGGCAAGCACTGCATGCTCTCCAGATTAGGATCATCGTAAGGCTATGCTCATCACAGTCAAAAGAGAGAAATGGGTCTAGCCAGGATACATTTCATGCTTCTGGCACCCCCTCCCTTCTCAAGACATTACAAGCCACTAGAATTCTGTAGTCTGTAAATCTCCTCAAAGGACAGCACTGCTACCCAAATACTCCAGCTTTTCTGTTTAACAGGAGAAAGGTGTATGAATGAGTACATAAAAAAAAAAACAAACAGTTGTGCATGGATTTCTCTCATCTGTTTATTTCATAAATAGAAAGAAAAAGGAACTAGTGAAATATACCATGTCAACAATGTGTAGTAGAAGAAAGCATCTATCTATCTGACTTCATCCAGCACATCTAGAGGTAATTTTCAACACGTGTGCCATTTATTGTTCACTGTACATGTATCAATGCATCACTCCTAGCTAAAATAACTATGGTACACTTACAAACTGGATATGTCTAGAAGACAGAATAATACTGAAAATTAACAATGTCTCATAAAAGTCACTGACATTTTGATTAAGTTAATTGAGGAAACTATTTACTAAATATTGCAGTGAATTATTAAACCTAATACATCAAATATCTAAAATCTATAAATAATGAATTTTAAATCTGTCAGAGTATGGGTTAAATATATTATATGATAAATATTATTCATCTCCATTCATAAATTTTCTTCAACAATCTTAATCCTGCTTGCTGGTTTATGCTAGAGTAATATATGGCTAGCACTGCGGTTTCACTTTGAGATTGGTTTTTATAATAATAGGACTCATGTTTTTGGGGAAACACAGATTTACAATCAAGGAGACAGCTATATGACAATTTTGATAGAGAAGCTGGTCATACTGTGGGCATATTTAATAAAGAAATAAATCAAACACTAAAATAATTCTCTGAGGAAACTTACTTCATTTGACAGGAGAAATAAAGGTTTGCCAGTAACCATAGTGAGTTCATATTATTGCCATTGTTTTTATAAGTTGTTGCCATGACTTTTTTGACTTTTGGGCTAGATTGGACTTAAAACACAACAGATGGCTACAATTATGTGTCTGTAACTCTTTTTTAGAATAACTAAACAGAGCACAATAAAATAAACAGGCTTATATTCCAAAGAGACTCTCACAGTTTAAGAGAGCAATACATGGTTATTAAAAAAAAAAAAAACAAACCAACCAAAACATTCTAGACTCTCTATACAATAGGAATAAAACATAAATTAAAAGTTGGTTTCACAATATGCTGTATTCCATAGGCACATGATTCATACTTATAATCTAATTCCTTTGACTAGCAAGTTCAGGAATAAAATTAAATCAGAATACAATTTTCTGATTATTTGGAGTTCAAGTGTGCATTCCTTTCAATGACACAGGTACCCCATAATTTTGTTGCAATGGGAAGTGCTAGCTGGGGATCTTTGTAGGGCAGCGTTTAAATAAGTACATCTTAATTTCAGTATTTATTATCTAGAATAAGTATTGAAAAAGATTTTGGACCAATTGCTTCCTAAAAAGAAATTTATTTAGTTACCTCCTGATACTTGATTTGTGCATCAGTGGACTCAGTGAAGGAAAAAAAAGAGAATTTAATAACGGGATGGAAAATGGCACGGAAAGGAAAAACATACTGACTAAACAACACCCCACTGAATCAACAACAGAAAATCATTGTGCCTTTAAGGCTGTGTTATGTAACACAGATTACTTTAATACAAGGTACTTTGAAAAGCATAAATGGCCTCAACTATTGCAAAAAGCAGAGTATACCTGAATGGAACATCAGAACTTTGTAGCAGTTGATCTTTCTAACACTGTTCTTTGGTATTTTATTTCTTCAAACGAGGCAGTTATTTAATTTCTTCTCTATAAATTTTCAAGTTATTAAGACATTTCTAATCACAGATTTTAGACACATGTAGGTTACTTAAGACTTGGGTATTACTAGCAGTGTCTTGGTCATGCTCTGCTTGTGTTGGCCAGCAAGGGAACATTTGTGGCCCAGGATGAGACTTTCTCCTCCTGTCATACACCAGGCTGGTAAGTCCAATCCATACAGCACATTCCTACAGTTCTGTTTCCCATCTATGACTGAGACAGAAAATGTTTGGGGTTTTTTTCAGAAATCACTGTAATCTGTTTAGTGACTACATGGCCATACCTGCAAGATTGATATGTCAAACTGAAGTTTTGCAAGTTAAAGTCAACAGTTTTGCCCTCATCAATAGCATAGCTTAGCTCAACTTCATGACCTGTGTATCCTGTACACAAATGCAAAGTAACAGTGTGTTGGATAGGTCAGTCTCAAGCCATGCTCTATTCATGCAATCTTCTATTTCTCCTATGAAAAGCAACCATAACTTGCCCAAGAGGAGTACTGTGGGGTTCTGGATCTCTTAATGGTGCAATGTCCTCATTTCTACAGGTTTATGTTACTCTAACATCATCCCTGAGCACATTTAGCACATTTTCAAAACCATCCAAAGAGCTCTGAATGGATCACACTGGAGAGTTTTTGATAGGAAGGTGGCAGCACACACAGTAGAAAAATGCCTCCTTATCTCAAAATATAGGAAAGCAGTTTCTTTATTTCAGTCAGTCTTGCTGACTCAACAGTTCTGACTGACTTTCTCATCTTTTGTTTCTCGTTCCTGCTGTACACAGTTTTCATGGGACACTTTTTGCTTTGAAAAATGACATTTTTCTCTACTTATGAAGAGTGAAGTGAATCTTTAAAGTAAGAAATTATCTAAACTGTGAAAGCAAAGGTGACAAGCATGAGAAACTTAGACAGCATAATAAAAGCATGATAAATCACAAGATACAAGCAAGATGTCCCATTCAGCAAAGGCCTCCAGCATATCCCTTTAAACACATGGCAGAAATTCACTGAGGCTAATTCCTCTTGAGCACTTTATTGGATCCAGGGTAAGTTGTAGAACACAGTACATAACAAAAAAGGGCAACAGACATGTCATATGTTTCGAAGTTTATTTATACCTATTTACCAAAACTTTGTATACAAAACAAGGTAATTCTGCCTTCATGGTGTCCACAACTCATTACTATGTTGAGACCAAGCTCTTATTTCCTATAGTGCTCTAATTTTAGTCAGAGAACAAAATTCTTGGTAAATCTAAACATAGACAATTTATTCAGTCTGGCTATAAATCTATTCAAAAATGCTGAGAAAAATGGGAAAAACTAATTTGCTGATACTTGATTCAGAATTGTCATGGCACAGGGCAAGAGACAATAGCACTGATAGATTAAGCTTAATCACCAATAAACATTTTAAATTTATAATTTGACCATCATGTTGTCAGCATGATTCATAGAAAAGGCTTTGCTGAAAGATATTCACATACATCGTACAGAGTCAGTTTCTGCAATTGATATTCCTTGAATTATGAAGAAGTATAGCTTTTGTTTAGTTTGGATCATTTTTCAGTTTAATACTGATTTCTAATGTATCAAACATGTTTTGTGCCTTACTTCAACACTTCCTTTAAAGTGTTCTCTTATTTTAACTCTGGCTAGTTAAATGTTTCCTAAGAATCTTTATAAGCAGTTGAGGACTACATGAAAAAATACCAAGGATGCCACATGAAAAGGAAAACTCTGCTTCAGTTCCTTCAAACCAAATTCCATCAGCTTGTGTTGAAATCATGAACTCACCACTTTCTTTATGAGAGTAAAGCTGACACTTGCAAACCCAAACAGACTCCAGAAATTTTGGTTTATAAGATGTGATGAAGGATGAAACAGCGAGGTCTTAGATATGTTTAATAGGTGAAGAGATAGGACCACACCAAAGCCTAAAGGGAATTGCCAGGTTGGTGCAAAGAGTCTCAGTTCAGTCTTGCAGCACTGTTTATATGAGACTTCTTCCTCCTAAAGAAAACTGATGGAGGAGTTTTCTACAACTTGCTCAAACACTTCATGGAAAGGAGATTAGTTTGGCTTTAATTTAACCAACTAAATTGAGTGTTATTACTGGAAACAGCTCTAAGCTTTTCAATTCCCCTAATGAGGTCCAAACTTCTATGGATGCTATCACCTGAGACTACTGTAATATTTTATTTGGATTTAAATCTTTAACTTGGCAGCACTGCTGCGTCTCCGTGGACACCTCTCATTTTAGTTTTATATTCTCCCAGGTGGTTGATTACTTATCCCCGTAACAGGATTCCTTTTCATATCGAGGAAGCTCTGACCTCCATTCTAGCACTGTACTGAAATTTTAGCAGGCATGGGATGTTGCTTTTGTTTGTTTTGTTTTGTTATCGAGACCAAACAACCCATTATATTGGATTTATTTGACAGATTTTTGAAGGCACCTTAATTTGCTGAGCTTCTTTGATTCCTAATGTCATTTGAAACTAATCTCTTCTACTAACATGAAAGCAAACTAAGAGCCAAGATTTTTATGGGAGACAGGAAACATATATTTAAAGGAGTGCTGTATTATCTTTTACGGCAACAACAAAGGGAATATAGACTCAAATATACCCCCAAATGACACAGTTGATTTTTTAACTGGTTTCAAGTGTAAGTTTTCTTGGAATATTTATATGGTATCAGCAAGAGCATTAAAACCTGCATGGAACAACAATCCCAAACCAGTATTACTGTCTGCTAACCTGCCCAGAACCATAGTGGATAACTGATCAGTTGGAAATGCCATCAGAAGAATCTATTTCACAGAAGGAATTTCCCTTTGTTTAACACTTGCCCTCTGTTTTATCTTTACAAATTGAATACTAGAAAAAAAATCACCCAGGCAATATTTTCAACAAAGTTATTTATATATTACAGCAACTTCTCATACACAAGAAAGGTTATTTCTAGGCATTGATACCATTCTATGTAACAGACCCCACTGAAAAGTTCCCCAAAGCATTGTAGAGACTAACAGCATTATACTGTTGAAAGAATCTTCTTCCAATTTAGGAATAAAATATGTTTATTTAGCCTAATTGGACTCTGTGAGCTGTTGAGGTCAAGTTGATTTCTACAATGCTGTTAAAATATTGATACAATAATTGTTTCCTGAGATACATGATTTGTGAAATAGTGGATCTGAAGATGTTAGACGGCAAGGTTGAGCTCACTTAAGAAAGACAGTTAACAGACAGCAAATTGCTTCTACAAGAGACATGAGTTAAAACAAGAGAAACAAGTTTGACAATATTTATATTCTCTGTCTGATAAAAGGTTGAAGACATGACAGAAAAGACCAAAATAAAGGGCAATTTCCAATAAGTTACAAAATAATTTTCCTGTGTCAGCATGTCATTTCAGTAGTTTCAAGTAATACAGTGAACATCCTCAAACTACACAATAGAGGGAAGGGCATCCTTTAATAAACTATTTGTGTTTTGGTCTTCCATAGGCAACAATTCATAAGTTTTGGAGTAGTGTTAGGATAGTTTTCTTTTACTTCATTCTGTATGAGACAATTCTTGCAAGAATACGAACTCTTCTAAGGCTCACAACATGCTAGACAGAAAACAGAACAGTTACATGCCAGCAGCATACCGCTGTCTTGTCTTTTGGTAACCATTTCCTTTCATCTAAATAGATCTTTAAACCTTTATCTCAACAGAACAAGAGACTGCTTCCATTCTTAAAGATACGTGGTAATTTAGGAGTTCTTAAGGAACAAAGAATTCGTATTCAAGGTGGATCAGCATACTCCAAGGAAACTGCCTTTTTCAGGAACTGGAAGACAGGATTGTCACTGAGCTGCAGGAGCTACTCTGGGGACTGCCCGATGCTAAAAGTACCGAGATGCCTTCGGGTACTGTCATGATGCCTCCTTTGTCAAGCAGAACATTGTACCTGAAACTAATTACTGCTGAGAATATGTACTTTTCTATGCTCAGCCAGCCCAGTTTTCCTTCTGCAGAACCGCATATCTGATTCTCTCACCGGAATCATCAGATCAGATTCATCCAGATTAATATATATATATGTATATACATATGAGCTGGGTTACCCCACCCACTGGCAGCAGATTTTAAAAGACAGAGCACGTATTATGCCTAAGAAAGCCTTTTCAAGGAGCAGCACATAGTGGCTGTCATAGATGTAGACATCTGAAATGGGGAGTGATGAATCTAGCCTGCTTCTTTCCCTGCTTCTTTCCCATCTCTGGCCACAGGCCCATGGAGAGAGGGCATCATGCTCATTCATGCTGTGAGGGAGCTGCTGTGTGCCCTCCCTGGCAGACCTGTGAAGCATAAGTATGCTCCCCATTCATCCAGGAAAACAAGGGAGTTTATACAGCCTATGTGCAAGAAAGATTTTGCAAAGGCCTGTAACAGATTTTCCCATGTGTAGCAAAGGTCGTATTCTGACTCCAAAATGCATTTCTTTGCCCATTCCTTCTCAGTGTAATTTCAAATCCTAACTCCAGAGCACAAGGCAGCAAGAGTCATTCAGAGAAAAGATCCCAGAATTTATTTTATTTTTAAAAAACATGGAAAAAACAACTCATTTTCCCCAGGCTTTCCTGGAAATGGCTGAACCTTTTTAGCCAAAAATTTCCAAAAAGTTCAGCCTGAGACACAGCCAGGATATAAAATACTACCCTGAAAAAGTGTTACAGTTCAGAAAATCATAAGGGGCTGAAAAAATGAGGGTTAGAACTGGCATTATTAAAAGCATGGGTGATTCAACTGGTCTCAGTAAAAAATAATTTACATAATATGTAGGAGTATAAGTCATTTAACTATTACCTAATTAAAGCAAACCAAACCGAAGTCGAAGTGTTTTGGAAACTTTCTATTGATACTCAGTAGTTCATCTGTTCTGTGGATATAAAACAACAAGCTTTGCTGGAATTAAGAACTTTGACAACCTTTCGCTTTCCACAGACCATTTCAGAATACATTCTATCACACTCAGCCTGAGAGGTAGCTAGGTTTTTCAGTATTTCCAGCCTGCAGACAATAGTGAAGCCAAACTTGTATGAAAAAAATTCACAGTAAGCAATTGCATTAGCAACCACAGAGTTTGCCTGATGCTGAGGGTCAGACTCGATGATCCTTTTGAGTCCCTTCCAACTCAGCATATTCTGTGAGAGAATCACTAAGGGGAAAATAAGTCAAAGCATATTTACATACATGCATGTATGCAAGACAGAGGGAGATTTCCATATGTATGCGAAGCGCATACTTGCTGCATTATTCAGTGAAGATTCCAGCTGCTGGAGCTGCAAATGCTCTAGGAAGAGCTGGCAAAACAAGGATTACTGCCTTGTCACAGTGTTGTTCCTAAACCACGTAAAACTGAATATCCATCCAAATGTTAGTGAAAACTATTACAGGATAAAAAGCTTGCTAATTCAATATGTTCTGCATTGACAAAGCACTTGAAACACATATAGTATAGTATATATACAGGCTCAAAACACGATATGCATTATAATGGAAACATTGCATTTGCATCAGTTTCACTGCACTTTCACAGCTTCTTTTGAATAAGTAGATTTATCTATACAGAAATTTCTATAAGCCCTTTTGATTTCATTTCCACATAAGTAAGAAGAGAATGTTGCAATTAAACCTTTTCAATTTAAATTTACTATTTGAAGAGAGAGAGAGGGACTGTATATTCAGAGGAATCTGGATAATACATGACCAGAAAAACTTTTAATAAATAAAGTCTCTGCACGTGTAGGGAAAACCTAGTATTGAAGTACAGAAATTCTGTATTTTGCTTGAATTGTTAAATATTCTGGTCCAAAGCACTTTCTGCCATCTAGCGGGAAAAGCACCTCACAGGCTGCCTTCAGACATTCTGCTTCCCTGATGTTGAGAAGCTGCAGATAAATACTTGCACTGACTAGAAAAGCAAGTGTAACCGCTTTAGCAAAAAAAAAAACCAACAAAACAGGCTCACTTCTGAAATCTTCTTCAATATAAATATTGACCCAGAAAGTTTGTCATTAATACTGCATCCTAAAAATGAAACATTTAAACACTGGATGCATTTATTACCATAACTGTACGTCCTGAAGTACTTCAGGGCATGATTAGAGTTAAGCATATCCGGTACACACCAAGGACCAAAGTGCCACAATATCAGGCAATCTGAAGGACGAATCCAAAATAGTAGCTTCAGCTTCAACTAAAAGCCTGAGATGGTTTGCTGTCAAAACGAAAAGGATTAAAAATCAGTGTACTTACATACTGGTTAAAATCTCTCTCAAATAATGGTACACTGCTTTCAAAAGTCCTCTCAGTTTCTTTTACATTATTACATCCAGTATGTCTAACCTCAAAGAAATATTTACTCCAGTATACAATGAGATGAAAATTTTACATTTAGTCCAAACTAAACCAGAAGACATCATAACTATAACATAGCTAATCATTAGTTTTCCTCTTAGCTGATCTTCACAGAATCACAGAATCAATGACATAGGCAAAGACCTCTAAGACCTTCTAGTACAAACTATGACCAAACACCACCATGTCAACTAGACCACGGTCCTACGTGCCAGTCCAGGCAGAGAGGAGTTTGTTCTGATTCACATCCAAATATAAATCACAGTTCAGACCTATCCAAACTGGGCATTTTATTCCTCATTTTGCCGCTGACTAGATAGGTGTTATTTCTCTAAAATCCCTCACTGACACAACTGCTGGGCCAAATTCTGGCCACAGGGCCTCCCCTGCAAGATGAAGATGCAAGAGACCTTGGTGTCACAGTAGCAACCATTAGGAAAGGGCTTGTGCGGTGGGTTGGTCCCAGCTCTCTGATAAGCTCACGCAGAGCCAAGTGGTTATTCCCCCAACCCAGTGGGACCAGGATGGAAAGAGGACAAACAGGAGGGAGAAAACCCACGGGGTGAGATGAAGACAGGGGATCAACTATCAGACACCGTCCTGGGCAAAACAGATTCAACATGGGCAACTTAATGTCAGTTAAAATAAACATTTAATAACTGATTCAGATATTGTGGGGGAAAATGCAAACATCAAAGCACAAAACGGAAAAAACCATCCCTCATTCCTCTCAGTTGGTCTCTGTGTCGCTCCTGCCCTCCAGTCCTTTCCCCTCCTTCCTGGTTCTTGCCACAGGTCCATTCAGTCCCTTAGTGAGGTGATGGGTGGTACAGGGTATGGTGTTTAGCGCATGGCGGTTCCTCTCTGCTAACCCCTCCTTCTGTTTTTCCTGTGCTCTGCCGTGTCCCCTCGGTGGGCTGCGGTCCCTCCGGGGTGTGCTGGGTCTGCCACAGTGTACCTCCTCCTCCTCCTCCTCCTCCTCCTCTGACCCGCCGTTCCCTCTGTTGCCTTTTCCTCGGTTCCCTCCTCCTGCTCCTCTCTCCCCTCCAAGCCGTCCCTCTCTTCCCCTGTGTGTCCCTCCGTGGGTTTGCCCCTTTTCGGCACACGTCCCCCGGGCTGCGGGCCGGGCCGTGCCCGCGGTGGGCGCGTCGGGGCCGGCCGTGCCCCGGACCCGCACAGAGCCGCCCGCAGCCCCCGCCGCTGCCGCAGCCTGGCCGCGGGTCACGAGGAGCTGACTAATATTAATCGAGATTTTTCATAGTTATCTTTTATAATATTGAAAGTAGCGGCAAAGGAAATCGTATCTCTTACGTGGGTAGGTTATTTATTACAGTAAAAATAAAAATAATCCTAGCATAAGGCGAACCATCCATGTGTATGTAGCATTATTTGTTTCCCTTCCCAGGGGTCCCTAGTAACTAAAAGTATCAGGGAAATATTTGTTTACTGGTCCTGTCTGGCTCAAAGCCACGTTTTTTCAAGGGACACAATGGTTTAAGCATTTATTCTAAGTCTTGCAAACAAATGTAAAAAGAACAACAACAAATCAGATATACTGGCTGAACTAATTTCTACTGGGTGATAAAATATCTCCACCTTGGGTATGACAGCAGTATCCAGCTCTTTCCTCTGTGGCCATCTTGTCAACTCTCTAATCCCGAAACAGGGTCAAGAAAAACACCTGAAACTTCCTTTTCTAAACTTTTGTCTTTTAGTCCCTACATCCTACACAGCTGCTCCTTCCAGGAACAATTCTGTTTCAGGTGGCCGTGTAGGGGTGGGGACAAGCAGATTCAATGGACACAGTGCACACCAGAAGATGACTTGAGTTAGCTTGAAACATTCAGATGAGAATTACCCAACTGTTCTGCATACCAAGGGGAGAAAAGAGATGAAATAAGCTGTTCTATATTCACGTCTCAACTTCATATATTTTTCCTGAGAGAAAACGATCAGGAGAAAAAGGAAGCAACAGCCAAAGTTGCATTAGCTGATGTCTCAAAGCTGCCATCCTCTCAAGTCACACAGGAAAGTACATTTTCCACTAAGGAGCTTCTTGAGCAATTTACAATTCCTGTCATTTACAGATGTAACATTATAGAAAACACCCAATTTGTTAGTAGACCTCAAACCTATGGACTTGTTCAGAGCATACCTAAAGCCAAAGGTCAACACAGAAATATTTGGGAGATTCATCTGACATGCGAATACCTGCTACAGATGGTACAGCTCATGCTTGATTTAGAGCAGAGACTTAACTGATGATTATTGCTATTTGCTATTTTTCACTGGAAAAAAAATCCTAGACATTTGCTACCTAAGCAGCTGGTCTGAATTAGGATTTTAACTCCAGAAGAAGAAATATAGAGGAGGAGAAATCTAGATCTGGGACTAGCACAGTAAATTAGGAACAACACTCTAATATTAAAGTTATTTAAAGATATAGACCAAGATGAGTTTACAGCTAAAACTACTAGGTACACACAAAAGAGAACACAATTTTAGCAAATCCTATAGAAAAAGTACTATTCTTTTTAATATTCTCAGATTCATTAAGACTTTTATTTGGTTAAAAATCCGAACACAAATGCACTGAACTACCTTGCCATTCAAGGCTAATTACAAATTTTTGACAGAGAAGTATAAGTAGTTACTATTCACAGATAACATAATGAAGGGAGGAGATTAAAAACATTTTTTCCTCTGAAAACTATGTAGAAACAAAATAATAATAACAAAACAAAAAAGACTGAAATAATAGAAACAACTCGTTTATTCCATGATCTGGAAGTTGTTTCATGTTATGAACATGTTTCTAGATTAACATGTCACTTTGATTGTCTATTCCCCTGAGAGTATTGTTAAATATAAGCGTTGCAATCATGTCTGATATGTTGCAAAACTTCATAAGATAAGACTTTTAATATATATTAAAATTGACCAAGAAGAAAAGCGTGGAAACAGAAATCAAGATTTCATGGCTTCCAGCCTTAGCTTCTGTCCCAGATGAAAAGGCCTTTGAGTGAGAAAACGAAATGCATCAGTTCATGCCTTGATTAACTTGTTATGATTCCATGGGTATACTGGAAAACAGAATGCTGTCTTATTTAGAAATTATACAGTGATCATAGAATTAGAGATAGTGTTGCAGATCACCCTGATGAAGCAGAAATAAAGGTCTATACTTGTTTTTAAAACTGATATTTTTTTTCTTGATTCTTTTGCCTAATCAAAGACCTTTAATTTTTCTTACTTATAATTGAAAAGCTTTAATTTGTACCAAGTTTTCTTCCTTATTTTTCCTGACTCACCAGCAATCAGGTGCAAAGTATAGTTTAATAAGGATAAGTAAAGGTGTCTTAGTGAGATGGGAATCTAGGGAGTCTTGCTTTTTACATCAGGAGGTACAAAAATTCACTGTCTTCCCACACTTGTGCAACCATATCTTTATATTCTCATGCACAGCAGGGACTAGCCTCCCTTGAAGTATTAATTATCCCAAAAGAGAATGTAGAAAAATCAAAGCCACTCTAGCTTTCTGCAGTATGTGCCAAAACATTTCTTTGTGTTGAAAGTTACTGTCTTTTTCAGGGTCAGCTTTATACTGTGAGCTCCAACCTGACTGCAGAAAGTAGTTTCAGGGTAAATAATAGGAAGAATTTTAAAATGCAATTTACTACAAGTTTATTTTAGACAATTATTTTTTTCTAAAGGGACTGTAATAACTATTTTGTAGTTTTTAGTTGTGCAATGCTTACTCTAGCTTATACGTAATAAATAATAATAACCGCTATAAGCAATAACATAAACTGACCTTTAAGCACCACAAGAGTCACAGTGAATAAGAGCTGGTCATAACTGTATTTTTAATTACATTCACTTTTTAATTACGATTTAATCAAACAAATGTCTTTTATAATACTGCCCACATCCTCTTAAGCAATCAGTGTAATTTTTTTTTTATATACAACCTTACCAAAAAGGTCACAACAAAAGTAAGCCATTAAGTTATCACAGATAAGTCTGGAAGTAATTATGTAAAGCCAAACAAATCCTGACAGATGAATTAAACAAATCAAAGTTCATTGTTAGAAGAACTAGAGCCTGACCCAGTAACCTCCTGTGTTTGTTCCTCAGATTCCATGAGAAGAGAAAAAGAGGTCCTCAGAAATCCAAGATAAGAAAGATTAGTATTAAACATGTTTATTAGCCTGGCAGTC
>VWZG01001694.1:166724-177056 GCA_013396735.1 Grallaria varia
TGACCAAGGAGAGCCAGACCCCATTGTACTAGATATTGCAGAGGCACAGAGCAGCAAGTACAGTACCATTGTTAGTAAGTCACTCGACTAGTTTACCTTAAATTTATCGAAACTAGAAATCAACTGTTAATAGCAAAAGGACAACTTAAAAAAACTTCATTAGAATAATTAAGAAAATTCTTTACATGGAAATTCAGAAACAATCCCAAAATTATTCTTGTGGGTCTCTTCCAACTCAAAATATTCAGTGATTCTGTGATTGCTCCATTTCTCATCAGACTGGATATAACTGGGGATTGGGTGTAGACTGGGTTGCAGAGTTGTAGGTTTTTTGCTTGCTTTTAAGGCACTTTAGAATTTTGTTTACACTTCAGAAAAATGTATATATTTAAGCGAGCCATCTTTCTTTTTTTTTTTTCAGATTGCTTGTATTTTTAGCAAGAAAATCATTTTATGATGCCTACCATGTGATAAATGTGATAAATTTGAGGAGCCAGCTTTACTAGCTTTCATAACACCATGATCACTGTTGATAAATGCTTATGGAAGATCAGAAGACGTATACTAAAGAGCTAATACAAACTCAGAGTTGCTTATTATGAGACTAAATGAAAGTCACTATTCAAAATATGCTGTTTAATCAAACTAGAAATTAGGAATCAAACCTTTACTTGCTTTAGATCAATGAAACATCCCCTGAAATCTGTCCTAGGATATTTCTAAACTTTCCTTTGCACAAGGTACAACAGTAAAAATACTGCACCTCAGTGCAGTGCGTGTCTTACTAATACAAGCACAATTTATTTTTCTAGGATTCTGTTTGATTTCCACTCTTAGCTTAGAGATAAAACAAGACAGATATTTCAGTCACACAACAAACCGATAGTGCCCACATGTAAGTTGCCTCTGCAGCAATTTAAATGTATTATATCCATTGTGTGAATTCACAAATGTTCAGAAAACCTTTACAAAACAATTGCATTGAAAAGTATAATAGGTGTTAGTTCATTAAGGTAAATAAGTTGATTCCAGGAAGTTAGTATCAAATGATGGAAGATTTTCTGTCCAAGGACATTAGATTTTAAACGGTGAAACATATTCAAAATTTTGTACACCAGATGGCAATGTATTCTTAAAAATGGCTGAATGAACTGTTTCATGGAGATCGTTAGATCACTGCTGCTTCTTGCTGAGTACTTAACCTGTCACTAGAAATAAGACCAAGGCAGATGACATTGAGCCAACTGCTCTGATGAGCAGATTCCACCTGGCTCTTCAGCTGATGCTCTCAGCAAAGACCTTTCTAAAGTTTGGAATTTCCACTTCCTATTTTAAAGGGCAGTTTTTACTATTATATGCTCCAATTTCTTAAGTTGAGATTTCAGGTTTATATGAGTAGTTGTATCATAGGAACTTTTTGACTCGAGAATGTCTGAAACAGTCTAATGAAAAAGGATTCTCAAAACAAAAAGCTTTAATTAAAAGAGAATTAGTGTTCAGATGCAAGTTAACAAGTCTACAGGGTTTCATCTGACAACATTCAGCCTTGTACTAGTCCTTGTCATCTCTAAAAAGTTATCAAAGAAAGGTGCCTCGCAATATTCAACAGAAGAGGTCAAGGCATATATGAAAACCTAAAAATTCTCTTATATGTAAAAAAAAAATTAAAATCTTGAATGTATTTCTTTGATCTTTCTCCCCATCAGTATCACAGTTAACAGTTAAAGCACACTGGCACAAGCTTTGTGAGGTGATTGCGTGTTTTACAATCCTGTAAAGACACGTTTAATCCTAAAAATCAACGTAAATATTTAGCAGACTACCATAATTATTAAAACTGTTTCTCACAGAAATTCCTCTTTTCATCTCCATGCAGTGAATTATCTTCAACATTATTCTTCCTGTGGTGAAGAAAACTGAAGCGAGTCTTCAGATGTAGGGAAGAGAACTACACCATTCCCCATGAAAAGAAATGCAAACAATTGTTTCTTCCAGCAATTGAAGTTTCACCATCTCCAGACACAAACATTTCCTTTACAGTTCATGTGATCTTTGTCTTTCAGTATCAGGGACTTAAGGCATCGTCAGATACTGAGTGTGGATCCAAGCTTTTTTTTCCAGAGTCTTGATCAGATCTCAGCTTTCTGCAGTCATGGCTGGGAAACTGCCTGATGGTTTCTTCTAAGCCCCCGTATCAGCCAGGCAGCTGGAAACCAGTATTAACCTTGCTTCTCATAACAGCTCTGTTTCACTGAAATTACAGGCTCGTGTCTTTCACTTTTTACTATCTCCACCCAGCTAGACCATAGCAGCCCTGCTTGCCACAGGTCTGTCTCCTATCAGAGTCCCGTTCCAGGAGAAAAGAGAAATCCTGCTTTTTCCTTAGGGGACCACTGCTCGTATCGTGTCTCAGGTGTTATCCTGATTCGTAGCACATTCCATGCTTTCACTGAAGAACTGCAGGTCTCATTGTCTTCCTAATTTATACCACAAGTATGGGCTTTACTCCTATTTCTGCTTGCCGAGGGATGCATTGCTTTCTCTATTTCAGGTCCACCTAAAAATACACCTTTTCTAAAAAAGAAAGCCTTTACAAGGCACTATGTCCAAAAATTCTTTATCTGCTTATGAATGCAATGGAAAACTGTTTATTTGTCTAAACTTTTGAAACCAAAATCATAGTGGTGTGCTCGAAGTTAGGAGCAGAGCATCTCTCTGGGATCTGTGGAACAAGATAGAAAAGGCCCTCTGAGGCTCTCAAATATTTTAGATGACATGAATTTCCTTCTGAAACTGTTTTACTAGTAATCAGTAACTCTCTTATATCTATGAGTGCAAACTTGTGTCTTTTCGAAAGTCCCTGAGAAACAGATATAACCTGAAAGAAAATAGTCATAGCTATGGAGGAAAAAAATCAGGTAGCTAAATCCATTGCAGAGAGTTGTGAACCTTTCTCCCACTTGGAAGATTATACAATGAACAAATCTCCCCCAGAAAAAAAAAAAAAAAAAAAAAACAAAAAACCCCAAAAAAACAAACAAAAAAAGAAAGATAGGTACTTCAAGTTCCTCATGTCTGGAAAAAAAAATCTGGCTCAAATCTCACACAAAAAATGTGAAGTTCGTAAGGNCCAGAGAGAAAATTAAAATCTCACCAGCAACTGAAGTGCTTGCTATTTGGAGTTGCTTTGAAAGTGTCCAAGTATATGAAATGCAAGCTTCTGTTTTGGTTTTGATTCAGTGGCTGAGGTCTCCACACAGCAGTACACGTAGAGATGTGTACACCACCAATTTTGGGTAACCCCCCATTCTGTTGTGGGTTTTTGTTCTCCAGGTTGCCCACACTGTTTACAAGTTATCTTGCTCCTGACATGTCTTTATATGCTGATCAACCAACCCCCTTTCTCCTCAGGATCTTTGTGGCAGTGTACAAGTCAGTCTAGGAATGCTGCAACAGAACACATGGGTGGGATCTCGGCAGTTCTTTCTGCATGAAATAGTTCTAGGTCATGCGAAACTACAACAAATAAAATAACAGTAGAAACAATTCTGCTAAGAATGACAACGTGCCTTTCAAAATATATCACGTACCCTTCAAATACAATCCTTTTGAGACTAATCTAAATCAGGATTATGTCTTCAAACTCATCTTCCTTTCAGAAGTGGTCCATTCCAGGAGTAAGACACCAGGAACTATTGTTAGTGTCATGGTGTACCTTGCTCAAGTTGCAACACATTTGTAGAGCAGCTTAGATAATAACACATACTTTTAAAATTAAAAGCTATGCACAAAGATATCCACTATTTAAAATCAAAACAAAACCCTGCATATAGCAAACTTATTTTTTAATGGCATGTTCATTTTCCTCCATTTTTGCATATGGTAACATGTATTAACATTTTTTTTCTTACTGTTTCTCTCTCAAAATATCAGTCTCTGTTATCAAAAAATTGGATTCTGAAATTGAGTCGCATGGGATGCCATCTCAGTTTTCCTGATGCAAGTGCTGATTCCTCCTCCTTTGGTCAATAAACATATAACTGGGTTTCACTGATATGAAGAAATATATCTTATAATTATTGTCATAAAAGTACATTTTAAAAATATATTTTATGTGCCTGGACAGTGGAAAACATATAGGTTTCAGCTAATGTATACATATGTTGTCCATATGGCTACAAGTTTTAAGTCTGTCCTGAACACTCACAAATATTTTCCAATAAATCCTCTGTGTTATTACACCCTCTCTGCCTTTCCTAATACAGGGATTTTTTTTTTATTTTTATTTAGAAGCTACATATTTTTAAAGCATCAGTTTTACGTATTTGAGGACTAGACTGTATCCTACTGTGAGTTGCAGTTCAGCTATCCTGATTCCTCTTACCACTGTGTTTTAAAGATATGTAAGCACAGTTCTAGAGCCCGCAGTGCAAGCCAGGCTGTAAACAACTGTCTCATTGCTGGCTATTTTACCAACAAGAAAATTGCTAGTCTCCTTTAAGGCAAAAGAAGAAACATTTTCACTAGAAATGATTTTGCATGGGAAATGTAAGCTAAATAGTACTCATTGAAGTTACTGCACTCTGACCTCCTAAATTTGCATGAATCATGGCAGTAGGTTCAAGGGCTTGAAAAACATCAAGAAGGAAGCAAAATTCCTCCTTAACCAAATCCCACAGTCCATGTGAATGCTGTTAATTTCCCCTCTTTTTAAGTTTTACACTATTCAGAATTCACAAAAGAGTTCACAACACTTCCCTGAAGTGAAACCTGCAGGGAGGAAGTTTGCACCGCCAGCAATTCTGAATAGGAGCAACAGATAAGACAACTTTCTACAGCAGTGTCTCTCTTTGACATAGGAGTCAAATTTAAACATTTTTCTTTGAAGACCTTCTTTCTCTTAGTATTTTCTATATGGGAAGACAGAGAGATTACTCTCTATCTTTGGGAGATGCCTACAATTTGACAATACAGAATGAGTGATATGTCTCCCCCTCAAAATATATTCTAGCAATAGCAGACTATGTTGCACTTTCATTGCTTCAACTGAAGCCATGTTCACTGGTAAGTAACAGTCTGTCACTGGAGTATAAAGTGATAATTCATTTCCCTTTATAAGTAGAGAAAGTGTTTCTTCAGGCACATTTTGCTTCTATTGATTGTTAAATAGGTGTTCAATTTAATGAAAAATGAAAGAGGAGAACACATTATAGTGCAATCAAGTATGTCCCTATAACCATTTAATCCTAGTCTTCAAAACCCAGGTGAAAAGAGTGACTGTCATCTACAGTAATATTAGTTCTTGAATCTTCCTCTTAAAAATGTGGAAGGATTACTCTACAAATGCAAGTTCAAACACTAAACATCTTGATATACGGACTCACAGAGGTACAGAATAGCAAATACTGAAGACCGATTTTTGTCCTAATCTTTTGGGACATTGCTGACATGAATAAGAGGACTTAGCTGCACATTTTTTTTCCTACCTTTCAGACACTTGTTTCTTTAGTAATATTGGGTTAGAGTTCCCTTTATCCTTATTTTGCTGCAGAAGTAAAAAGCCTCAGTTCTAAGCAATCAGAAGTTTCATTTAAATTACCTTATCTGGGAAAACATTGATTCCCAAATAAATGACATTGCTAGTATTGGTCCTGCTGCTAATGGGTGTGGTTTGACAATGACATCCCTCAATGCAGCTGCTAGTTCTGAGCTCTTGGCCAGAAAAAAATGACCCTGATACAGTAAGTACATCATGCAGTTTGGACAACTATGTTATCTCTGTTGCAAACACAAGTGTTTAGTGCATAATATATTAACTGTACATTGTTAAACACAGAGCAATGGAAACTTGCATCTAACCATGTATGGTAAATTGGAGTTTATATTTCAGTTCATTTGCAAAGTACAGGAAGAGGAAGAACATACAATAAACACTTGTCCTCTTTCTTAAACATCATCAATAAATGACCCAGCAGTGTGACTCCTATTTAAGGGCATAATGTTCTTATGTACAGTCTCATGACAGAACAAAGTCAAATAAACCAGGGGCCACTACACACTTCTCTTGTCTCCAGTCACTCTTCTCACTGATGTCCACATACAACCACTTTGGCCTACTGCTGGGAATACCTATTGTCCAGGGTGTGATTGCTTCCAAGTGCAGTAAAGTAAGCAGCGTTATCACTCAGCAGAGAATGCACTTTGCCCATAACAAGTATTTAAGAATCAACAAGAGGAAGTACTTTTTCACACAACACGTAATTATATTTTGGAACTCATTGCCACAGGATGTTGTTAAGGCCAAAAGCATAAATGGAGTTAAAGAAGAGATTAGACAAATTCATGGAGAAAAGGTCCACCAGTGACTATTAAAATATGATGGTCCAGATGCTGCCTCTAGCTCAGGAAATCCCTAAGCCATTGAATGCCAAAAGCTGAGGAGAGAGTAAGGGACATATAATAGCAAGACTAGGCTCAGTACTGGTGTGTTATTCTTGTATGGATACTTAGTAAAAAAAATTTAAAAAAAGACATTATATTCTCAATCCCATCATACCCACAAACTTTTGATCTCAAGGCAACCAAAAGTTAAGGAAATTTGACAAAGAGCTCATGGAAGGTGGTGAAAGTAGGCAAATCAAGAAAAGAGAGATTTTTTTTAATGCCTCAAAGCTGCAGCATCAGCTCACCTTTTATTAAATATCTACCCAAGACAAATATGTAGGAGGTTCAGTTGCACTGAAACTGTTCACAGAGCTGTGTGCTACTATGATTTATAAATTCTGCATAATTTATTAAAATTATTGCGACTGAATGAAAGCTGTAGTGAAGTATAATGAATACTTAACACAGGAGAAACCCTAAGAAAAACCACCCTTAGAAACAATAAGAAACAAATTTGTTTGCATTTGATAGTAAAAATGAACATTTTGCATTGCCATTCACGTGCAGTCACATACTATATAGTCACATCTGCACCAAATGTTGTACCCCCTCTCTTTGAACTCCTTTGAAAGGTTTCCTTGGTCTTTTTAAAGGAGTGTAAAAATGGCTTCAGACAACTAATTTGATCTCTGTTTTGTTTTTTGTCAAGATTTCCTTCCACATTTTTAAGAGACCCTCAATATTTAGCTAAACAAAATAATCATGTTGGAAAAAAATTAGTGATTCATTTGAAAAAAGACATGCTTCTTGGCAAAAAGGAAAGGAAATTAATAGTAGACAAAAGCTATAACTGAAGTACTTCCTTACAGAAACAAGCCTGCATGAATGTCAACACTGATTCCTTATAGTCAGCACAGATGATATGAATTGTATTAACTCTTTGTGTGTTATACAGTATATATGGTAGAATACAACAGACCAAACCATTTGAAAAAGTCAGTCCTGGTTCATGACTTAAACCTTTATCCAGATAAACATCATCTTGGCATTCCTGAGAGAGCTAGAGAGTCTATAAAAAACAGAAATAAAAATCTGTCTTATTAGAAGTTATTGCCCTTTGGGGAAACTGAGCACGAAGCATCAGTGTAGAAAGACGACAATGCTTGGCTGGGAAACAAGCATGCCTATGGGATTGTTTTTTTGGAATGACTCGTACTTCAGTGTATTTATTCCTGAATCTCAAAATTTCTAGCCAGTAATGTTCCAAACCCACAATTTCATCTTTTAATATTACATCAGAAGTGTTTTATATATTGCCTAACTTAAAGAACTTTATAAATAGAAATAAATCAGTAAGAGCACCCTGAAGACCAAACTTACTACAAATGGCTCAGTCCTAAAGCTTTTGCTTGTAGTCTCACCAAGTTCAATAAGGCAGTTGAGTATGTTTAAGTGTGAATGTTCAGAACACCCTGGAGAAAATGAAGAGCAGATAATTGTTTCTAACATATAATTTATGTGTTGTGAGCTATTCCCAGTTGTCCACAGGGAAGTCACTAATTCATGCTTTCAGACACATAGAGGTAAAGGAGTCTGAGAAATAACCTGACATTCAGGGAATACAGAGTGCTAAGACTTGTTTGAGATAGTAAATACTTAATTTTTTTTTTTCAAAGTAGAGAAAATTACATCTGCAATTGCCTATGTCAGACAATCGATTTGTCAATAGAAAGGAAACTCTTTTGTTGGAAACGTAATACCGAAACTATTTTAGGAAAATAACTGCTCCAGTGCCCAGAGGGCTCGGTGAGGGTATCACTGCCTATGCCAAAGGCAGACGGCTGCAGGCACCTGTGGTCTTATGCCAGCACAAACTCCCTTGCTCTCCTCTGCTGCAAAGCTTGCGACCCCACCCAGCTAGTTAGAAGGAAATATTTGATTAAACTCTCAAGTCCATTCACTCCTTAATGATCAGCAGTGGCCATACTTAGGGAAAATCACACATTTGTCACTAAGATAAGTATCCGTTAAAATACTACCATATCGTTTTACATTGATTTCTAAAGAATTTCTAGCTAAAGTAAAAGTGCCTCAATTTCCAGCTCTCCAGCAATCGTATAATTGCCTGATGTAAGCCCATTGGAGTCTACTGGAGTCTTTCCAACTGCTCTAATGTATCTGGGGATGAAATATATCAGCTGAACTGACTTGGTAGTAACACCGGGGCAGATTGCCTAGGACTCCAGATGAGCTTTCCATCAGTTCCCACAGCTCTTCCCCCAAGCAACTCTCTAATTAGAAAACAGCAACAGCTATACTGCGCTGACTTCAAATAAGGCAATAAGGCTGTGACTGTTGTGTATACACAGTGAGCTGAAGGCTTCCTTCTAATAGGAGTTTGAAGGATAGAAGCTAAATTATTTCCCAGGAGCTGAAGTTATAGTATAGACGAAGACATAGGAATAAAACATCTAAGTCAGAATGTAAACCTGATTTACATGATTCTGTTTCTCAGATAAGATATCTTTCTAAGAAAAAGGAAAACATTTTCATTCTTTTTCAGTAATACAAATGATTCAGTTCACTTTTCCTCGCACAGGCAGCCAGTGCTATTTGGGATATGCAGAAATCATTGTGTGATCTCAGAAACAGAGGAGTATTCTTCATTTTGGAATAAATAATGTATTTTAAATAATTTAATTCTGAATTGCAAAGAACAAATGTCAGAGTAAAGTTTAGGTAATTAACACTATCATAAATAAGTATTCTCATCATAAGTACCATTAATTTTATAGAGACACTCCTGAGACACATGTTGGAGAAAAGCTGAAGTATTGGCCATCTCTACTTTCCATCATATTAATGTTGAACCTGAAAGAGAATTTCAGCAGAGGTGATTTCTCTCATTGATGGGCTTACCTGGCCAAGTATTAAATTTTACCCAAGTAGTCTCTGTGCTCACATAAAATGGAAGATCAGGTAACGCCTTCAACACTTACAATATGTATTAATTGCACCCCCAAGAAATCTTCAATTAATTACTGTGTGCTCAACTGGGACAAAGTCATCTAATGTACACGTGGGGTGTAAATATGTGAATTACAATGTAAATTCATCTCCACTAAAAAGGAAAAAAGTACAAATTATGAAATTTTTTAGCCTGATGTACTCTTTACAAATCAAGCCTCTGTGTACACCCATCTACATCTGTAAAAATCCTTCCAAACATTTCCAAAGAAAATTAAATGTTATTGAATCTTAGGCTTCTAAAAGTTTATCTTAATTTTGCAAGGAAATGGTTATTTTAAAATATTTTAATAGTTCATTTTAACTGTGCATTCATTTTTTTTCAGCTTGCTTCCCAGAGACAGACTTTACAGAATATTGATTGAAAGAATTCATGAATTACAATCCCAAAGCCTTGAAATCTAATTATGTGAGACATTAAGCTATAAGAGAGCATCCAAAGGAGGGCTGAAAGGTTGGTAAAGGGCCTTGAGGGGAACCCATATGAGGAGAGGCTGAGGGCACTTGGTCTGTTCAGCCTGGAGAAGAGGAATCTGCGGGGAGACCTCACTGTAGTCTTCAACATCCTTACAAGGAGCAGTGGAGGGGCAGGTACCAATCTCTTCACCCTTGTGACCAGTGACAGGATGCAAGGAAATGTCACAAAGCCAATTCAGAGGAAGTTTATGTTACATATGAGGATAAAGGCTTTTCACCCAAAGGATAGTTGAGCACTGGAGCGAGCTTTCCAGGGAAGTGGCCACAGCACCAAACCTGTCTGGGTTCAAGAAGCATTTAGACAATGCTCTCAGGCCCATGGTGTGATTCTTGGGGTGCCCTGTGCAGGGCCAGCGGTTGGACTCAATCATCCTAATGGTTCCCTTCCAACTCAGCATATTCTGTGATTCTATAAGATATTTTTCTTCTCCACTGACACCCCCT
>VWZG01001695.1:0-82737 GCA_013396735.1 Grallaria varia
TCGTTTGCGAAGCCGAGCCATGAGGTGAGTGAGGATTGTTCAGCACAGAACTTAAAATGCCCCATTGAACAAACAGGACAGTTCATGCTTCTGTGATGCTGCCTCAGGCTCTTCTCAGACTCAGACAGACACTCGCAATATACAACGGATATGATTATGATAACAACAGAAAACTGCAAAAGCCCCTGAGCACAAATGGCACCCTTGTAAGAGCAACAAGTTCCTTACATGGCACCAGAGCACAAGCTCTTATAAGCCCTGATCTCACCTGAAGATTTGGCTTTCCTACGGACACAGCTAAAGTATGTGCATGGGGAATGAGAATAAATAGATAAGTGAGATGCAGTAGCCATCAAGAACAGGCTTCTTTTGTTTTGAAGTATCTTCAGAGCAGAAATCCCTTGGTTAAGAGCTCATTTGCAGAAATTGCCTCTGAGAGTGTCTCTGAAAGAGAAGGCCGTTCTTCCAAGTGCAGCAAACCCTCATGGGTGAAAAACATAAGTCTGCAGGTCACATAGAGGAGGACTCTGCCCAAATGTTAACACAAAACATTTCATAAAGGCCAGAGGAACTTTGGTTAAGTCTACACTATATTCTAATTTTTTTTCTGAAATGTACTAAAAATCACAAATGACTGGAAATCAAGTCACCAAACTATTTTGACTGAAGCTTTTTTTAAAAATAGTAATTCAAAACACTAGTGAGTAATATTAACTCTCTATGTCCTCCAAATGAAAAAAAAATGCATTTTTAAGATATTACAAGTGTTAACTCTGTCTTTTCTCAAGAAATGTGTTTTTTTTCCTTAAATCTTTGAGAGGCGTTTCATTTAGGTTCTTCTTTACAGCTGTAGTTATAAAGGAACAGGGCTTAGTCCTCTTTCCAGAGTTTTATTTTTCTTAAACCCAAGCCAATCCTTGCGAGTATCATGAAACAAATGACACTAAAAACATTTGAGGTGGAAAACAATCCAAAGTTTGGCTCCATTTCTAGATGACAACTTTTATTTTTTCCTGTAATATTTAAAGCAACGTAAAACTGAGAACATTACTTAGGATGCAACAAGAGAAGGCAGCAATTTTTAAATTCAGCATTTGAATCACCACCTCAAATGGTTGCTATTTTTTCCATCTCCTCTTTTTCTTAAATCTATCACATTTGTAACACCACACACACATATATATATATAAAACATATATACCATATTATACTAAATATATTAAAGATTTTTTTGAAAGACATATCATGTGAGGGAGAACTTTATGCCAGAATAAATGCAAACTAGGTAACTTCTCAAAAGACACCCCCTTCACCCGCCTTTTTATGACAGGTTGATACATGGGTGACTTCCAGGTTATGACTAAGGACACTAATAATCATGTTTCAATTTCACATTATTCAAACCCATCCCAATATATGCCAGTTCTACGGAATCCAACAACAGCATAAACAAAGGTCTGGGAAGTTTCTCACAGCTTTCATGTCAGCAGTCTTTTCTACCCAATAGGTTTCCCAGGACTGCTTTTTTCTCCCAGGAAAAGTCATGCAGGACTTTTCCTCCTCAACATTCCAAGGAAAGGACCGCAACTCTTTGTGAAAAATCCTTCTATTAAAAATAGCTGTGAGAGTTATATTTTTTTAATTAAAAAATGTCAGATCTGAGAAATCAAGGCTTAGAGTGTGGCTATACAACTGAACTGATCTCTCATCATCATGGCCAGGCTTCGCTAACGAAGATTTGGGAAGGGCTCTACCCACGCTTGCTGCAAGCGCGCTGATGGCTAAAGAGGCCGATGCGAGATAGACAAGTCCGGTTGCAAAAGGCACAGCAGAAAGTCTCCATAGGTGGTGTTGGCGAGGCACGGTTCTTTCTGCGTTGTCTTTTCTCCTCCAGACTGATTCTGCGTGCATTCTCAAAGGAATCAGCAGCGTTAGCAGCGTTATAGATGGTGAACTGATCTCTAAGGTTTTTATTAATACAATAGCATGCATATTTCTTTGTATCAGAAGAAAATAAGTCTGTGCAGTTCTCTATGAAGGATAAACTGATAATCAGTTGTCTACCTTGAGAAACTCTTTTTTTCTGGTCCTGAGACAGCAAGACATTCCCCTAAAATTTTCACGAATTAGCTGAAGAAATGTATCAACAAACAAAATGTCAGCATTTGATACATTTAAAAGTGCTTTCATTTCTGTTTGCACCCCTTTACATATTAAATGTTTGGTTTCAAAGCAGAGGATCAGTTGAAAGTAAAACATAAGCAATCCGCAGTCTGAGAACAGATTAATATTTTCAAAATTTCCAGAAATGTTTTACATTTCCTTTCTCAAACAAAATAATTGCATTTTTACTGGGCGGAACTATCCTGTCTAACTGGAATTTTCTCAAGAAAAATCTGGTTTGAAAGCATTTTTCTCACTGATCCACAGAGGAATTTACTCAGATCAAAGAGAAGATGGAGAATGATAAAGGTATCTACACTGCAGAACACATAAAATCTGCTACACGACTACAGTCCTGACCTGTTACTTGTCTAAGTCAAAGAGCTGTTGCGACTTCCTACAAAACCTGCCATGCATGTTCCTCTAGAATTTCCTAGGAAGGTAACTGGGCAAATAAGGTCTCATTTCAGTTAGCCAGTACCCTAACAGGACTTGCATGCAGAAACTAGAACCAGTAATCACATCTGCCTCACAGTGTTAGCACAGTCCTCAAGAAGCAGCTACACAAGCAGGCACGTCCACTCCATGTTTGGTATGTCCAACTTTAGGTGTCTGAGACACAAAAGCAGTCTCCCTTGGTCATACACACACAAAGGTGAATTCAGAGCTCTTGAGAACTGACTGTTCCCACAGACTAAGGAAATCCCTAGAAGGTAGGACCCTCCATTAGATACCAGCAGTGGACTGTATGATTAAGCACGTGCTATTAAAAGGCCAAGGAACAATTTTCCTCTGTGCCTTCAAGACAGGTTGGCTGCATCCAAGATGTCTGCTGGGAATGGTCCTTGGCACATGTGACTCCTTATCCTGTGCTTGGCAATACTCTCTAGGGATGGAGAGTTGGCACAGTCCAAACTGGGCTAAAGACTATGACATTAAGGCTATGGATGATCCTATCCTTGGCCACACTGATACGAATGGAAGCTGGTATAGGCCAAATTGGGCCAAGGACCATGTCAAGGCATGGATGCACACAGGAGTGTTACTGTCCAAAGCTATGCTCTGGTCATACTATATTTACACAGATACAGGCTGGAGGTCCCAGCCTCTAAACCAAACTCTCTCTCCTAGCCTGGCCAAAATGATAAGCTTTGGCTACAGCTTGTCACAACTTTTATCAAATATCTAAAAGGACCTATAAAGCTGATAATATTAATGAATTCTGGGTAGCCTGCTCCAAGAAGAGAGGACATAGCTCCACTTCTTGATCCTGTCTTCAACTTGCAATTCTGAAGATATCTGAAGTTTTTGGATTCTGAGAGACCAGTAAACACAGCACCGTGATGTGAAATGTCACTTACTTGGCAGACTTTCTAGAAATACCCAGTCCTCCTGAAGTGACTGCTCTTAGTTCTATTACCTTGCAGAAAGTACCCCCTGCACCCCACCTTGCAACTAAGTACAATATCATTGAAACACAAACTGCCTAGAAGTTGCAAGCAGCTGCACGTTGTCTTACTTATTGCATGTGCCCCATTCTCCTCTCCATTCACAGTGGCTTCTCCATTCTTTGGTGTGTTCTGCTGGGAAACAGCAGTCGTCGTAGCTCCCGCTGTCGCTGCCGTTGCTGCCGCGGCTGCCGCTGCACTGGCTTGTTGCTGAGCTAGTTTCTCTCTGAACGCTTGCTGTCGGGTCTGAACAACATCAGGCATCACCGCGTCTATCAGAGACAATGACTCTATCGGCCTGCCGTCAAACACTGTACCATCCTGCAGGGAAAACGAGCAGAAGTGAATCCCCAAGTTTAGAACCTTCACCATTGAGGCTGGCAAAGAGGAGGCAATGACAAAGAGAAACAAAACTAGGTTTGTGTGGAGGTCCTGCGCTTAGACTTAACCAACAGTGCCATGTGACTATGGACCGCCTGACCCTCAGATCCATGACGGTAGTACTCATGGTCCACTTAGAAATCTGTTCAGTGAAAAACTAATTTGTCAGAATTTTATAGAAAATTCAATCATATAAATGCTTTACAGATGCAAAAGAAATTATGCTGTGGGAAAAAATATGTCTGACGAATGACAGAAGGTTTCACTTTGTTTTCTCTTTGGAAAAAGAGTCATGGGTAAAGCCGTGACAAAGGCAAACAGACTTTGGTTAAACTGTTTGTCTTCCTGCATTTGCAAAAGCACAGGAAAGGAATGGAAGTAGCTGATGAATAATGAACCTCAGCCAAAACATGATGTACGCACACATTCAGTGGCTTCTTACACAGTGTTCATCAGCTCAGCACCACCGGTTGTAGCTGATTGCACATAACAGCCTTGCCATTATTTTTCCTTTATTCCACTACTTTTATTCATAATAGTTATGACTTTCATTTTGATTTTTGTAATTAGGCTTCAGATTTAATAACCAATTGTATAAATTTTTAAGGGCTGTTTTTTTAGACTTCATACAATCTCAGGACAACAACTGCTATATCTACTAGCTTTTCTTCACTTTCAGTTTTCTATTACATATGGAAAAAAGACTTTAGTAGTTTTTATGAAGTGTCATTTTACCAATCTTCTGCAAACTGCCTTTAATTCTTTCAAATAATAATAATAGCCCAGCTGTGAAAGATCTGTGCTTCAGGAATAGCAGATAAGATTAGGATATGGATAGATGACGCAACTGGCAAACAATATAACTTTCAAAAGATAACAATTAATAACGAAAAATAGCTGTTTGCCTGACTGGTATGATTCTGCTGGACTAGTCATTGAATTACCCCTTATAATTACAATATTAAGATAATATGTATTTCTTTCCTCATGGGAAAGAAAAAGGAGGAAAAAGTCATTGGAGAAGAACATAATCTCTCTTTCTCCTTAACATTTTTTTACGTAAATGTCTTTGCTGACATTTATTTGAATCTTGACTCAAATCCCTGCTACACAGTAAATCAAAGGCTTGCCAATGGATTTTGCCATCTTACATTTTCAACTGTAAAACTGCACACTGGACTATCTGCATCACTGCCCTTTAACAGATCACAGATAATAACTTTACACACACTGGTTTACAGACTCACTGATTACTTGCCACTCTTAAGTAATACATGTGGAAAAGCAACACACAGAGAGGTATATACGTAGCCCTTATTTGTGCTCAAATGTAGCAAGAATGGTCTTTGCTTTGCTGTAACACACTTAACAGTATGTACTTGAACAGAATCACAGAGTGGCTTAAAGATAACCTAGTTCCAATCTCCTGCCAATGGGCAAGCACATCTTCCACTAGACCAGGTTTCTCAGGGCCCTATTCAACCTGCATCAAACCATAATGAGAGCAACATAAAACTTAATGGTGACAACAGGCACATTTTTAGATTATTCTCTCAATTTAGGGCAATTCTGAAGCTGGATGCATGGACAGTAGACCCCTACAGGTGCCACACAACCTGAAATTATACAGATGCTGCTCACAGCTGAACGTTTCTAACTGTGTGGCTCCAATTTCAGGCAAAAACGTTAAGAAGCAGCAAACTGGGACAGCTTCCTAACACTAGTTTGTTATTACAACTGCATCAAAGTGCAGCTTGGCGTGAATGTCAAATGTCATCACCCCAATGACAAAATAACACATACACAAATCTTACATGCGATTATCGAATCATAAAAAGAAAAGCACACTATGTTTGGATAAAAACAGAAGATCTTTCAAACTACACATTGCAAACAACACAATCTTTTCTCTATTTTATATTCCTTTGTTCTCACCCATGCTGTTTACATGTTACATTCAGGTATAGAGGAAAAAGAAAAAGCTTTTTTGTGTTAATATTTATTACAGATGCCTGTCAATCACAAATATCTATGGTAAATATAATGCAGTACTTGCTTATCTGTCACACTTCACTCCCTCTCAGAACATCACGTCTTTAAGGCTGGCAGGGCTAAACCCCTGGCTTTTCCCTCATCCCATCTTTGTCTCCCCTGGCAGTTCCAGAAGAACAGAGACACTTTGTGGCTGCTCATACAATCCCCACAGCTAGCCTGCACCCCGGACACAGTCATTATTTACAAACACCTGTTTCACCATGTACAGGATGACTGGTCTTATAACGGTCTGAGTCAAAGTCACTGAAATTACTCTCCAGTGACCTCTGCGGATTTTAGATCAGGCTTCTCATGGCTTGCAAGAAGTGCTGCTTGCTAGGAGGTGCCAGGGAGCAAAGTTTTAACCTACACTGCAGGTTTTCCCTGCCAGATTCTCCTGTGACCTTGAACACACATGACCGTAAACAGAGATGGCTTTTCTTGTTTGCTGCAAGAATCTGTGCACCCTGGATTTGTTGACTGAGGCAGCAGAAACACCGTTAATATTCATTTTAGCAGCACAAAGAAGGTCTCAACGCCACAGCTAAAAATTGAAACACGTCTCTATCTCGGAGCTTTTAGGATCTCTGATGGGGATGGGGTAAAGTACAAGGAATAAAATGAAGATCAAGAGAACCTGGGGAGCAATGGCTCGTGTCTCTGGGCTCTTGGGATGAGTTGCTTGGCACATCCCAGCAAAGAGGGAGAGGAGGCGGTGTGCTACTTACCTCGTTGATGCTGATCTCAGCCTCCACATACTGGAGCCCCTTCTGGAGGATGGAGATGAGTGCGGCAGGTGGCACTAGTGTTCCGTTGATGTTGGACTGGCTGATGTGGCTCTCGATACCGAAGGTAAAGGCCGAGTGGGAGAAACCTGAGAGCAGGAAAAGGAAGCCATGACATGAAATCTAAACGCACCAGTCAGATACACCTTCACGGTCTAAAAATAATTCTGTCCTGAGATCTGAGAGACGCTGCTGCGTAAGCAGAAGGATATGGGCTGGCTGCACGGAGCCAGGGAGGTCAACCAGAGCCAGCCTGACCACCCTTCCCCCACCACCTGGGGAGGTGTACACAAATGGACATGCAGGCAGAGAAAAATAACTGCACTAACTGAAACAAAACAAAAAAAAAAAGCCCACATAAAAATCAGCAATTGCCACAAGGGCAAATCCGGCTAAAAAAAGGTGCCTCAATTCTCCACTTCCCTTGCTGAATGTCAGTGCTGGGTGTTTGCTGAAGCTGCACACTTAAACCCCTACCAGCGTGCAAGTTGTATAAAATGTAGGCATAAATGTAGCTGACACAGGGGAGCCATTCCCTTATAGCAGGGATTTCAAATCCTCTGCTCATTTATTGCTGAGGAGAATATGACGGGCAGAGCATTGCCATTAAAATGTGAAACTAAAGAAAGGCCACTCCTGTGAACCTATTTTCTGTATGTGAACAGTAATAGCAAAAGTAATTAATTGGGATCTGCCAAGCAGCAAACAACAAGCCACTGTGGTGGCCTGTACTTTAGCCACAAGTCTTTCTCTTCTGTTTCAGTTCTGTCATTGTCTGAGTAAATAAGTGGCAATGCAGGTGATGGCACTGAAAATTAAAGAATTTTGGTGGACAAATTTTAAAGAGCACTGCCATAAATGCTGTCTGAAGCTGCTCAGAACTGTTGCTGGGTATGGAGGCGAGCGCTGCAGTGCGACTGCACGTAGGGGCAGCTGCAGGAGGGGGGAGGGGGAACAGGATGTAGATATAACTGTAGGAACCCATTTATCATCACACTGTCTCCAGAGCATTAATCTAACATTAAAAGCCTTGGGGAAACCACCCATGCACTGTCTCAAACAGGAAGAGCCCTCACGGTCTCCACCAACTAGACAAGAAAAAAACACAAACCCCCCAAAAAAGAAAAAGAAATCAGCTTTCAAATAAAAATGCTTCTGTTAAATATAGCCGTGCCTCTTCCCCTTGTCAACAGCAGTTTCATTTATAGTTTTGTCCGTTAAGGGATTTCCCCTCTATCACTGCAATGTCCACTTGTGTGCGGGCTGGGGATGTGATTTTGGGCTCGCTCCACAGCAATGCTTGCTTTCTGTCCTTCCTGCTGCTAGCTCAATTATGAACACAGATAGCAAAAACAAGCTGAGAAACAGAACGCCACCCACGTTTGAAACCGAGGTATGTATTCCTCTGTGATTCTCTCCTTCCCCCAACTACACATTTTATTCTGCTGCTGCTTTTCTCTTTTTCCTGGTAACTGCCTCCATCCTCTCCCTTCCCAACGCCCACTTTGCTTCCTGGTGCTCTCCCAGTTTTGGGGGATGCTTGGGATGCTTTGGACATTTATGTTGAAGTGGAAGGTCCACCTATAAACAGAATTATGTAGGATTACAAGGCATGAAAATAAAGCACAGAAAAAAAACCCACCAGAAAAACTTCAGTATCATTCCTCTAATCCCTGGTCCAATTCTTATTCTGCATTGCTCTTTATGTCCTGGTCTAGTTTATGAGCTGCTGGACCTGCTGATGCACCTAAAATAAGATATGCAGGGCAGGGTTTTCCCTTGTTGTTAGTTTTGCCCTAGGATGTCTAGGCACATTACTGAACACCCCAACGAGGAAGAAATCAAACATTGAGCATATACAGCCTGTGTTTGAGATATCTACGGCCTGAACACTGAAATCCCTACTTGTATCTAAAAATACATGGCATACAACTAAGAATTAGAGAATCAGATCCCTCTTAATTTATACTTACATGTTTTTGATTTAAGCAACAACAGTAACAAAACTTTCTTGAAAAAGAACGAACTTAATAATGCAGGACAGATACATCAGCAAATCTATGTAGGAATGGGAAAATAAAGCTGTTGTCCAAGAGCACTGAAGGTGACTGCTAAAAACCCCAGCAGCCAGTTTGCAAGTCGGCAGCTCAGAAAAATGTAACATGGTCTCTGATTAAAACGACAGGTGGATGACATAAAAATGGCAACCAAGAGACACGGATAGAACATGTAAAAAATTGGAAAATCATAAGTGTGCATCTAAGGCAGGCATAATTTGAATGATGACTTTTTATCTCTCATTATTGCATTTGATATCTTGCAGGTTTTTTATCTGGCTGCTGGCATTTATCAAGCCCCTTCTTTGCCAAGAGACAGATGATTGTGGCATTGTGGAAAGCTAACCTCTTTGTCCAGTACTGAGCTGCCACATGCCCAGGGAGCAACACATCTTGCCTCACTGCATGTGAGAGAAGAAACTTCTCAGTACAAAAGCCAGTTGTCTCATAACAAATCTTGTTATCTTTATATTTCTCTGGATTCTAAGAAACTATTACCAAAGGACCTGTTAGATGAAGAAACACAGAACTCCTGGCTACGCTGCCACTGAAGAGCAATCTCACACACACACTGCCAGCAGTTGTGATGAACTTTCCTAAGATTTCATCTGACGAGATCTGAATACTGAAATATCAACAGAGTAAAACTCTTTAAATGAGTGCTGCTGGACACTGTGTTCCTCACCACTCTTGAAAAAAATCCTTCCATACAACTGTAATTAAAAGAAAAACAAACGCAACAGAAACATGCAAACCAGTCCTCCAACTGACAGCTAATTCCCTCCTGATTTCTTGTATTACCATATAAGAATGGTAATACAATATCACCATATAAGGCTCATGTGAAAGTAGACTGGTTTCAAAAGTAACACACACAGTTAACAAAGTCCTCCACAAAGATGCATCTACATCAGGTTTCTGATAACAATGAAGAATCACTTCAGCTTTACTGTTATAGTACCAGATGTCATCAGTTCTCTTCAGGGCTCTGCTTGCAAGTATGCTGAATTACATAGCAAAGTTGCAGCTCTATAGTTCAGACTTACAAAAAGGCAATTTCTAATAAACAAAGGCAATTAAAAAAAAAAAGTTAGTTGTTAACTTGGCCCTCCTTCTAAGTTCATGAAACCACACTGGGGATGCAAAGCCAAGACACGAGCACCACCCCCACCTTCCAGTCTGTCGAAGCAGTTGAGGAGCATGAACAGAGACAGAAAATGCTCTGCAAGTGGAGATCTGAAGAAAGGATGTGGTAGGGATGACGTGAAGTTACAGTAGACACAAACTGAAAATGCTGTAGCAGCAGTGAAATGAATGAAAGTTGCAAATCTGTGCCCATATGCATTCTTTCTCATAAATTCTGTCATTTCATTGATTGTAACAACCACTCTATAAAACAATAATTTCTATTCAAATAGCACCAGTCAATGAAATCTTAACATCATAAACCCTTCAAGGATACATGCAAGGAGACTATGAGACTTTAAGGTTAAAGACATAAACATAGAGGGATAAAGAGGAGAAAGCATGGCCACACACTGAACAGGTTTCATAGCAGTGAACCAGACAGTCACTTTTGCACGACCAATGCCCTCAGTGGCATCTTTCAGAAGACTTGAGAGAATTGCTCCCAGGTTTTTAATGCCTTAAAAATCAAGGAAAACAGAACCCACCAATCTATGTGTATAATCTGTAAATATATTATCATACACAGAACATATATCCAAAGAAACAGTGCAGATCTTGGTGTGATCTTGGTATGAATGAAGATGACCTATCAACTGTGGAATAGCTGGACTTGAAACATTTTTCAGAGCATAAAAGCAGAGAGGAAATAATGAATGCAGAAAAAAATTACTTAAATGATCTCCCCCAATCCAAAAATTTTTATACAAGTCAAAAACAGACTTGAAAACTGAGTGGAATTCCTCATTGAGAGAATCCCACACTTTTTTTGTACTGACAGTGGTAACAGGTCCCGGTTCTGTGCTGCATATTTTCCCACACCAAGGTGTTGGTATATACTCTCGGTGGTACATACACAGCCATTTGGGAATTCTTGCCCTAGGCAGTGCCAAAAAATGCATATGTTACACTGTGTTTTGCAAAACTTCACTGATAGCTTTTGCTATAACCTCAAAAATGGAGATAATAAAGATTTTTTTTTCCTTTAGCTGCTCCTTTTTCAGTTAAAAATGACCTCCCCTTAAAACTAGATTTGTCATTGATCATAAAATGACTAGGTTTTATTTAAAGACCATGAAGATGCTACTTGTGTGCTTGTTTGACCTGCAGCCTACATTGTTCATAATATGCCTGGCTCAGGCAAAAATGCCTGTCAAACGTAGGAAAATGTGTAGGAAAGACAACTGGGCAGCCACACAGCTGTGTCTCACCTCTTCTGGGAGCAAAGCATTCCTCCTTCTAGGCTTGCAACTCAGGTGCTGCTGAGCCCACACTGGCTCATCTGCCAATTGCAGCTCCAGCTAACTGACATTCACCAAGTGCTCCTTTCATTTTCCAATCCCAAAGGGCACATAGTTTTTAAACTGCAATCTGGAATTATAACAGCTACAGCACCTACTGCTGCGTTTGTACAGGTGAGGGGAATAACAAAGAGGGGTCTGTGGAAGCAACAGGACTGTTTCAGTCTGTGGTGGTTATACAGGAGTTACCTTGGGGATGCCCTGATAAGCAATAGTTACAGGATCTGTTGAACACTGTGCAAGTTTTCTGTTTGTGAACTAACTGGACTTAGTTTTTGTGGTAAATCTAAACAACATGCTGTTCAAATAGTAATAATAAAAAACAACAGATGTTTCTAAGTTATTTGAAAATTACTCAGTTTAATTATTCACACTACAAGATCCTTCACTGAAACATTTGTAACTGTGGAATGAAACAGAGAATAAAAAATTATGAACATCAAATTGCCTTTTACACACACCTCGATCCACTTTATGATGAAAAGCCTCTATCTCAACACAGAGTACAAGTCCAATACTACAAATCTTTGTATGACTAATGATCACTGTGGCCCTCTGTCCCAGAAAACAGTGAGATTTCAAATGGAGGTCTGTGTCATTCCTTCAGTAAATTTTCTTGTTTCTTTAACTCAAGCAATCCAGACCAAGGTTTGCAAATACAGAAGGTTAAATTTCCAGAAACCACTAAAATTAGTGATGTTATTATCTCAATACAAAGAGGGGAGGAAAAAAAAACAAAAAGGAGAAGGCATAAACTATCTGACAATCCTTTCTTTTCCTCTAAAAATTTAACCATCACCAGATGGAAATAAGCAACACTTCTTATTTATTTCTCTGACATTGTGTTGTATTTCTTTTTGGAAATTCCCAATACAAGCCACTTCAAACCTCACCTCTGAAGTAAAGCACTGCTCTCTTTTAAAGCATTTGGCAGGTACAGGATACAAAAATGAGCAAGGCTTTAGAAATTACTGAAATTTCTGGTTCAGGAGAATCAACTGCAGCTGTTATAATGGGATCCACCAGCAATCACAAGTTTTCTAGATGCACAAAAGTGCCTGTTTTTTTAAGTTAAGTACCTGGTACTCCTGCTGAGACTTTGACCAGAGGGCAATTCATGCAAGAATGGAGGGCATGTGAGATCTGACTACAGCTGGGCAGGCTGCAGAGGACAAAAAGATGGTTGTGAGGGCAAAGGAAAGTCATCTTTATGACTATAAACGGGTATATGGGCAAAAGTCCTGGGAGATTTAGACACATCAAGTAGAAACATTCCACTGCATCATGAGTCAAAAGAAAATCACATGCAGGATGAACAGACATCCCCACACAATCCCATCAGCTGCTTTACCGTGTTCCCAAACCCAAGTAACTCCACAACTGCCTGCACAACTGCTTGCTGAAGAAATCAGATGCAACCAGTGGAAAAATATTCACCTCGAATTTGACATCTGGGTCTTGGGAGTGCCATCTAAGCAGGAAGGCAAGAAGGGAAGAGTGGAGCAATGGGGTGTTCTGAAATAAATTACAGCCCCACCAATGCAGTTAAAAAAAAAATCCAGAAAAAAATCCAGTACAATATGACCACTAAAAAAGCAATTTCCTCTAAATACTAAGGATGTACAAACAACACAGTTAATGTTAAATTAAGACTTTTGTAGGTCTAGATTTAGCAGTGTAGAGAAGGGTGAGGGATATGCACCACTCAGAGCAAATTTGAATGCAATTTCTGAATGCAAAACCAGAAGTAAACAGCTTAACTTAGAGTATTTTCTTAATTCAGAGCCTACCACATGCTAATCTAGTTCAAGGGGTAAATGATGTAATTTCTTGCCATTGCCCAAGAGAATAGAATGATGTTCTTCACTGTACCTGACTGCAGCTGCCATCTTAGCTTTGTATATCCCCTTCTCTATGATGCAGCGAATGAAAACTGAGAATACAACATGGATCCCTCTCCTTGCTTCTCCTTACATTTCTGTCTATATTTATATATAGATAAAGATACAGTCAAAAGCCCCCAGTGTACATATAGGCAGAGGCTTCACAAAAAGGATACCAGCTTCTCGTAAATGGTTGCTTGCAGTTAATAAGTGTCTGGTGCCTCAAGACACTGTTAAGATTCTACTACCAGTTAAAAAAGAAATGTGGACAAAAATCCTACACCTTATCTTGTTTATTATTCACAGCAGACTGAGATTCTTCTCTTAGCTGAGCCTTTTTTTCTCTTGGTAATACAGCCTAGAGTGCCTCTGTTTTTGGCAGCGCCTGCTTATTTTGAAGTCTTACCTTTGCAATTACATAAAGGGCTTAACAAGGACACACATTAGCAATTTAAAATAGAGAACTGCAGCTGAAATATATTTTTAGAAAAATCAGCTGAACAATAGGGCTTTTACATTTGTTTCAAGATAGGCTTGCTGAACGATTAAAATTATTCTAAAACCCTGGGAAATGTGTCCTGTATTACAAGCTCCTCCACAGTTCCTGGGAAATATAAAGAAAGGATTCCTAGCTGTAGGTGAAATTATAGTATGCCTAGTTACCCAAAGTTCTGTAGAAGCCATAATTCAAGAAGCCGATATTAAGCGTTACACCCTTTTTTCTTGGATATTTGGCCTGTTCATCTTCTGCCAAGAATTCAGAGTAAATGTCTGCTACCCAAAATTATTTTATGATGTGCCAAAGAATGTTTTTGGCAGGGTTTTTTTTGCTTTTTCATGCAGGAAAATATGTTGGAAAAGATTAATACAACTTGGAAATGATCTTTTGATGAGCGGTACTTGGCACACACTGTTTAAGCCTTTCTGAGGGCTGCAAATTAACCAAAAGAGAAATACGATACAGACAGAAAACAGAACACGAGCAATGGAAAGAGGAACTTATAAAAATCTCTTGAAAACAAGGTCTGAGAGAATCCCCTTTTTCACTCACTCCGTATAAACGAGAGTGACAATTACCAATAAATATGAACACAGACCTAGCAACTTAATGCAACTATGGGCACAGTTTGCAGCTGCTTACAAAGGCCACAGAAAAGAAAAATATAATCTTTTCCTCTGAATTAATGGGATGCTGTTGTCTTTTAGCCCAGTCTGTGCAACTAAACATCCAAAGAGAGAGACATGCGTCATTTTAAGGATCACATTTATAGAACAGACTTTCACAATCATACATACTGTCCTTGAGCTATGTTCTTCTCTCTGTTCTAATATACACCTCTAAGTGGTAGCAGGTAGGAAACCACAGCTGACACTCAGTGGGCACTCAGGAACTTAACACGAGGATGGTTTCTGTGGATGGTGCCCACAAACAGAGTCCTGACACAGGTTAGGTGTGAGGAGGGGTGGCCTGTCACTGCCACAGCTGTGCAGGCAGAGTGACCCCAGCATGCAGGTTGTGAGCAAAACTTGCCAAGCTGCAACATATACAGCTTCTTTCACTGGGCCTGGAGAGGCTCTTCATGAACAGCAGTGAAGTGACAAATGTATAGCTCTGTACTGGTTTTACTAGCAAAGCCATCTTGATCTTTAGACATCTGCCTTCAACCCAACGTGCTATTTTCTTAATATCCCTAAAACACTGCATTTATGCAAGCTTTAAAAAAACAGGACATGAATGGATCAGAACCAAAATTTGTGTTATGGAATAAATTTGCAAAGGTGTTTATGTTTGTGTCGCTTAAAAATCATCATGTCTGCTCAGTGTCCAAGATCCAACACAGTATGGCAACTTTCAGGCCAAAGAAAAGTCAAAATAGCCAAGTTTAGAAAACTGTGAAGAGACCTAGAAGAAAATATGAGGAGAGTTTTGTAAATGGCAAAAGAATAAAATACTCAGTGTATTTCTTTCCTTCACATGAACTTAAAAATTCTGCACCAAGTATTGCTTTCTTACACAGTATTTATATTGCTCTTATGCAATGGGGTAGAATAAACAGAAATAAGCTTTCAAAAGGACCTCTTGAATGCTACCACAAAACACTCAAAACTATTGTTTATACACATATATAAAGAGATATCTGGTCACAAAACTCTAAGTCTGCGCATATAAAACCAGCTCTCCTCCAGCTCATTGCATTCTTCTGAAAATACCACCAGCAGGAAGTATGACAATAACTTCTTTAGCTGTAAAAATATTTTTTCTCTCCATTGTGAAATTGGGATTTAGTTAAACCAACCAATACTGCTAGCACACATTCACTGCTCTATGAAAAAAGTCTGCAATTGGTTTGGACTTGCACAGGTGCTGTCGGCTTAGAAACCAAGTTGCTTATCTTTAAAGGAAGCTGGAAAAAGTATTTACTCTTAACCTATCAGCTTCATTCTTCCCAAGATCTATAGCTTTGATAAGTTTAAACAAATGCTTTGGGAACTGCAGCCCAATAAAGCTTGTTGTCTTCTAATGCCAACTGACTTTCTTTAAATGTGCTCAGTGTTTACAAAGAGAATAAATGTTTACAAGCAGATACATAAACTGTGCATAATAATATGGTTCTGATTTTAGAAATTGATTTGTCTTTTTAGCAGTTATCCATTCTCAAACTGTGAAGCACAATTTCAAATTCAGAGTCAGTCTCATCGTTTCTGGAATTATACAGTCACTACTTCCCCAGTTTAGAAAAAAATACAGAAAGTAGAGATTAAACCAAAAAGGAACAGCAGTTTAGTAAAATCCCTAATATACCCTTTTGATAGTACACTATTTTAGTCCATACATATTATGCTACATTGTATGCAATACGTATAGTTACAGATGGATTCCCATGATATACAAACGCCAATTCTGAGGTGACTTTTATGGAACATTTTGACTTAAACTAGTTTTTTGGGTCAAATTTCTCAAGTGTTCTTATTCAAGGGTCACTTTAACACATATTGCACTTCTAGAACAACACTGTGGCTTTATTTTTATACAATAATTCATGAAAAGTCAACTTTCAATATACCAAAGATTTGGATCAAATCTTAAAGTAATTTTAATTGAGTAGGCTGGTCCTAAAAAGGACAATGCATCATATAAATAAGACTGCATGTCCACAAATCAGATTCGTGCTAAATCATGAGAATTGAAAGTGGAGTTTGTTGTGCTGCAAAGCTTTGCCACTGTACAGCTGAAAAGGTGAAAGAATCCCTGCCTTCAGTCTTAACACCAGTTCCTGAAAAATAGTTATCAACTCATTCATATTGCATTTAGGGACATCTATTCACCTATAAATTCATAAACCGAAAATAACTGAAAAAGAATGTTAAATATTGCCCCAGCATCCCTGTAATAACCTTTACTCAGAGGATTTCAATACACTTTAGGACATAAACTTTAAACATCTGCTTTGAGGTACTGTAAACAGTATTAACTTTGCTTTCAAACAGGAAAATTGAGGCACAGAAACTTTAAGGCCAGGTTTAAACACTCAGGTTTTATGTAAGTCCTTAAAAATGTATTACCCTATTTATTCCGTAATACCTGTTCAGCACCCAGTTACACTAGCACTAAAGTGCTGGAGCATCTGCCAGACAAGGAGAGGCTGAGAGAGTTGGGACTGCTCAGCCAGGAGAAGAGAACCTCATACATGTGCATAAATACCTGAGGGGGGTGCAAAGAGGATGTAGCCAGACCCTCTCCAGTGATGCCCAGTGACAGGACAAGAAGCAAGGGGCATAAACTGAAACAGATGTGAAATTCCACTGGAACAAAACAAACCACTTTTTCACTGTGAGGGTGGTAAAGTATTGGAACTGGCTGCCCAAGGAGGTTGTAGACTCTTAATCCTTGGGAGGTACTCAAAACCCAACTGGACACAGCCCTGAGCAATGTGCAGCTGAGCCTGCTGTGAGCAGGGGAGAGGGATTAGATGACCTCCAAAGGTGCTGCCAACCTGAACTACTCTCTGATTCTGTCATCTCCTGAGATACCCACCAGACTGAACTCCTATGACCGAATGAGCCAAATTGGAAGAAAACAGAAAAAAAAGGCAAAAGAAAAATCATTACCTACTGGCTCTGCCATCAGCACACACTATTATTTTTGCTGTCACACTGGACAAGTGCCTTTATTGACCAGGCAATTAATTCTTCTAAGGAATTATTCTTCAAGGTATAGACTTTAATAATTTAAGAAAAAAACATTCCCCTTCTACCTAGCAGCAGCCTTCCTACACAAAGGAAGCAGTTAGCTTTGAAGCAAATTTAGCTGACCTATATATGCCAATCTTTTATGCTATGCTTAATCTGAATTATTTTCAACATGCACTTCTCTCGTCAGTGACTCAGGAACTCTGCACCATAGACAGTTGCTCAAAAAAAGTACTCTAAACATACCTCATGCAGGAAAAGTATGGACTTCAGAGAAAAATTACACAGGCTTATATAAGTAGAGACTGTTGCATAAGGCACAAATTCAAAAGCTCAGAATACTGATACTCAGTCATTCACTACTGCCTGAGAACTTACCCATGAAAACTGCAATATATACATTTTGTATAAAATTGCTTTGTTAAAAAAGAGCTTGATTCAATAAAAAGTATTTTCCTTCAAATTTTGTTGCTTCCTTTTCAAAGAAATAAGAAATGTCATTGGAAAAAATGCAATTTAGTATTATTCCGACTACCAGTACCTAGTTGAACAACAACACAATGATGAACTCCCAAAAGCTTCAAAATATCCACATTTTGCATTCTCTCATAATTTCCAAAAGCAGACTGACAGTAAAATGCCTTGGATGTGGTTAACAGGAAAGGCCCGTGTTTGCACATGCCTAACTACAAAGGATTTTGTGCTGTGATTCACAGAAGCCCTTTGTGCTCTCTCTGTCGTTTAATCTATGCTTAAAATCTGAGAGAAAATCTTATCTTCTAGGAAAACAAGGAAAACCTGCCAACTGTGAACCAAGCAGACCAATGTGCTGCTAACATCCTGAATTTACAGAAGGAAAAACCTATGTTATTAACTGCCTTCATTTTTATGGTTGGGAAGAAAACAAATGAAAATCCTGAAGTATAATGCTTTAAGTTGTAAGTTGTCCCAAGTCAGCATCTAAAAGTGTCATTGACATATTTTAGCAAAAGAATCTAGCAAGAGTTTTTATTGTCTTAGACGTGGTACAGATTGTACACGCAGATTATCCACCAAGAAAATGTGTGTCAAAAAACATGGAAAAATTAAAACCAAAAAGGAAAAGTAGGAGTGAAAATAGAAACTATTACACAATCTTAACTCTAACCAGCCATTGCCAGACATCCATTACAAAAACTGCCCTACAAGAGAACAGTGTAAGCCACAGACAACTGGGGAGCTGATTTTCAGACAAGAATTCTAGACTGCAATATGCAGTTTAAGTGCTAGAAAAGGAACACAGCTAATTGAACGATGCATCAAAAATACCAAATTTTTAAAAGCTTTAATAACTAGACTCATGTGTCGGGCTGGATAGGGAAGGTAAATTATTGTAGCATTTGGACTGATGATAGGACTTGGCACTCACAAGAGATGACAGTAAATTTGAGATTAAAAACTATGTGAGAGATTTGTCTTCCCTTAGTTTTGCCCTAGCCACTCATATTTTAGAAATTTCCTTGGGATCCTTATTATTCCTCATTGCATTGTGCTGCTCTGACCTTCATTCCAAAAACCAAATAATTATCTGTTTCACTTTTGCGAAAAGCAGAACAGGAAAAATCTGTGTTATGAATTCTGCATGTTTTTTTCAAAACTGAAGAAAACCAATAGAAGGCCTGTGTGAGCAGTGAAAGTGGCTGCTAGCAAAAGTATGTTTCCTAGGAGTTTGAAGAGGTGCAAAGTTGACTCAATGTAATTTGGATGCCAGAACTGTGGCTCCTTTGGTGTAGCTTGTTTCAATTTTGTCAATGGATCTGCTTTGTTGGTAAAACTATGTCCACCACAAGAGTATTTTGTGTGCTCCTATCACAACACTCGTACAGCTCAGCGTAGACGTAACTAAGACTGATTTTAGTAGATGGGGCCAACGTTTCACTTAAAGGCATTTCACTTTGTATCAAGATATCTACCAATAAATAAAACCTGACTTTAAAAGGTTGATTCCTGAGATAAACAACGCTTGGAAATACTCAGCACTTTTAAAAACGGCCACTTAAAATCATGCACCAAAAAAGTTCATATTCAAAAAGGAGAAGACTAAACAGTGCAAGACTTGACTTTGGATAGGAAGCAATGATCTTAAAGTGAAGAGAAACGCTTGTTTTCTTCATATCTCAAGAAGGGGGCCATTCAGTGGAAGTGACAATACCTTGGTTCCCTTAGTTGCCATTAAGCCATGGAGCCTAAATGGAAATTATGCCAGACTGCTTTCTTTTTCTGGGGATAAACACTGAGACAGTCAACTATGTGAAGAGGCAACTATTAACTTCCTTACTTTTATACAGCCAGACATTTAGAACCTTAACTTGTCCAAGTTCTGTCTTGTGTGGGAGCGATTTAATTGCACTGTCCCTCGACCAGGCACTTTCTCCAGCAGCAGGCAACTCAAAGCAGTGCTCCTGGCTGTATTTCTTCTGATAAACCACATGTTCAGTCAGTATAACTCACCAAATGACACAACTTACTGTTTCATTCCGTCTGCAAATTTACTCAGGAATAATTTTATGTTTCCTTCCAGGTAACTGATAAAGCCATTGAGCAGTATCATGCCAAGAATAGATTCCTGTGAGTTCCCACTAGAAGCAACCTTTGAGACGAATACTCTCCAACTCTAATCCCTTTTCAAGATGTTTCTGTTAGCCTATTTTTAATCCATTTGGTAACCCTGGATTACACTGATTTTACTCACTGTTATTTCATTTTGTTTTTAACTGCAGTGTCAACAAGACGGCGTAAATGTCATAAAATAGATGTCTAAGTGTATTAATGTCAGCACAGTTATCTCTGTCACCTTCATTCCTGATCTTGGAAAAAGCAGTATCAAGTTTGTTTTTGACAAGATCTATTATCCATAAAAACTGGCTGGCTGGCATTTGGCATGAGGTCATCTCCTCATCTTTGTTGGAGATATTTAGCCTCAGCCTTCCAATGATTTTGCTTGACCTATAGTTACCTGGATCATCTTGTCTAACCTTTAAAAATTCTGGCACAACATTTGCTTTTTTTCCAGTTCACTGAAACTCCCCTTTGTATGCCAAGGTTTGTTAAAAAGCAGCAATAATGGTTTAGACAGTTCAACTCTATTAATGCTCTCATGTGCAAGTTTTCTGGCCTGACAGAAAATTAAGGAGGAAATATAATTACTGAATATCACTTCTAACTTCAATTTTAGAAGAGCTGCCAGCATTTTCATAATGAAGTGTAGAGCACCCAGGAGCATTTTTGCTATAATGTTTCAAATAATCTCAAGTATTTCTGTGCATTGCAGATACAAAATACAACAAATATTACAGGGATATTTTGATTTTTATACAGTTATTTTGACATATGAATTTCCTTTCATTGTTTCTCTCTTCCTCCCATCATTTGCCTACACTTTATGGGAAAGCCTGGAAATTTTACACAGTCAGATTAAAGGACAGACACCTGAAAAAAACAAGTGAACTTTTGTATGGTCTTGTAAACAACCTTTATGGCTGTGTCTGATACAATTTTTAGAAGCTTTAGGTTTGGCTAATGTTAACAAATAATCAATGTAATAAGCTTGGTTTTGGCTAACTTCTTAAACTGTAGGGGTTTGAACTCAAACTATATTTAAACACTAGCCCTTTAAATCTGGCATGAGGTATTTCTGAAGCTATGGATCAAATACCTTTCATCTGCTGTCACATTTCATGGCATTTATAGTAGCAAGTGGAAAGGCAAAACCACCGTATAACACTTTCTGTCTTATTACCCTACTTTATCTGAAAATACGGATAAAACAATTTTTGGCAAAAACAATGAAAGTAGGAAAAACAATTCAAAGTAAATGTAAAAGCTTTTTAAACAGTGTAGTGGATTAATAATTGGTTATAGCTCTTGTTTGCTCAATGAAATTCCTAACAAACTGCCAGGTGGATCTACTAAATCCATATCCAGCAACTGGACTTCAACATGCTCAGTTTGAAGCATATTTGAATATTTCTTCAAACATTTCACCTCCACTTCCACTCTCTTATATGTGTAAAATCCAACAGAACAGTGGAAATAAAACCTTTTTGTGAATTCCTTTAGTACATGTGGATTAAATAAGAAAAACCTTTGGCCCTCTAGATAAGAAGGCAAGAGCAGTACAACTGGCCATTAAGAAAACTGGTATGTAACTGTCTCTGTAAAATGGCAAAAGTGATTGCGTGCTTGTGGGAGATGGGTTAGAATAACTTTTTCCTGACATTTGGCTGATACCACCATTCTTGATTGACTTCATAAAGTTTCCTGAATCACTACCCAACACTAACCCACCTACTGATGTATCAAGAGGAATGAAAAAGGCTGATTTACTTTTTCCACATCAGGAAAAGCTACTGTATTAATGCACTGCTTGATCTCCTACAACTCAAATATAAGAACATAAAATAATTTCAAGATTCTTTATGCTTCGATTATGTCCATCTGTGCACTGCTTTAATGTCTAAAAGCTCTTTCCAATGTGGTACACAATAGCTTATTTTAAAAAGTAAACTTTACTTGGATGAAGTTTTACTGTTAGCTCTTTTTCTTTCATCTGTTCGCGCACCAAACCTAAACTATTTTTTTGTAAGCTTTGTTATTAGAGAGAAGAATATGATGTGAATAAAGAGCTAACACAGGTCACAATCAAACTCTCAAAGAACAGTCTTAAAAGATAAAATACTAAAAAAGTATGATAAATCTTCTTAATTTCAGTGGAGGTTCTTTACATAGGGATTTGGGTTACAGGGACTGAAATAGTCTTGCAAACAGAAGAAACATCTCAAAATATTGGATCCAGTGAATGCTAATTATAATACAAACAGAAGCAGGCTAACCCCGTATCTTTAACCTGCTGGGATTTTGGTTCCCTGTGATATTTTCCAATATGAGAACAGAGAGAGGTGGAAGTGATATTGAGACAGCCGCACTGACCTTTGTGCAGCTCAGTTTACATACATAATTACCCCCAAAAAATTCTACATCAGAAACTTGCACCCAGATTTCCATTTGCAGCCAATATAAAACCAGTTTAGACAGTTTTGAGTAGCTAATAAAAGAGACACAACAGACATATGCTTTGTGCCTGTGCTGCCAAAAATTACTTAGACTGACATGATATAACTCCACAAAAACATTTGTTAACATAACATTATTTACTTCCTTGTTTTGCCTAACTGCAATGTTTACTTTTGTCCCTGTGCATGCTTGCACTTTTATTATGTTCAAGACAATGATTTCAAAGAAAAGTGGGTTTGTGCGAGAAATATTTAGTCTGAGCTTATCAATCTGAAACACACACACATCCCTAGAGCGACATCATGCAAAAAGCCAATTTTCCCATTTCATTTATGACCAGAAGTTATGAGGAAAGACAAAAATTCACCTGATTCCTGGAGATAGCGATACACCAAGAAATTCACTTCGTCACTGGTTATGCTCATCTTAGCCCAACCTCAATATGATGAGGTCTACGAGAAGTGTGATCCACGCTCTGTTCAAAGGGAGAGAAAAGAAAAGGTTCTGTATTATCTCCATTTACTATGAAATGTGTTATCAAAACAGAGGTGGGAATTGTTAAGTATTTAAAGATCTCATACAGTTATTAGAGCTGCAACGTCCCAGTGTGAGGCAGCCATTAAATATTGTGAATCAAGTACTCAAGCTATATTGCACCTTTTATTATAATTAAAGAGCAGTATTTAACATATATGAGAAACACAGAGGGAGCACATTAAATCCTGGAAGACTTTGCAAATGTCAGCTCTTCTACTCTGGTGGCTTTCCTACAGGTTCTTCGGATGCTCCTGTTTACTATGTGAGTATTTTATTTTCAGAACCACTGACAAGTCATATATAACACAACAATCATAACCTTTTTGCAGTCCAAAATTTGAAATGCAGTTTTGTGTCCAGTCATTCATCTGCTGAAGACAGGTTCTTTCCTTACAAAACCGTATTATGCAGTCAATGGGGTAGGGGGTGAGTGGGGAGAGAAGCAGGGAGAATACTACCTTTGAGGGGACAAGGAATAGAAATATCCTTGCATTATATGAAGTTATAATATTATCATGTCTCTGTTGATTAATGGTGAGCAAGAATTAAACTTCAATTTTTCACTTAAGTAATTGCAACCTTTAGGATGATGGGTTTACATTACTATTTTGGGCATATACTCTGGTAATAGAAACACTGGGCTTAGATGATGAATTTGTTTTGAACATTTTCCATTAAATCTTGATGATTCATTCCTGCTTGGGAATCCGACATAAGTAGTTTGGTTTCAAAAATCTTAAGTACTCCTCAGACACAAACTTTGCCACTTTGTCAGCCACACCATACTTATAACTAATCACGTACAGATTTGGACGCCGAGGCATACGCAAAGCTCTCATCATGTCTTACAAACGAAAGACCGTGGGCGTGTGCCGTTTGTTTCGATTTCCCGTATGTCTCTTCTTGGCAAACGGAAAGGTCGTCTTTGTTCATCGAAAACCTCTTCAGTGATTCCTGCTGCCTAAAGTAGCACCTGCTACTGCAGGCGATGCTGATCGACGACATTTCCCCTGCTGATGGTTTAAACCAGCAGGTCACTCATGACTGTAACAGATGTCTCTGCATATTTATGTAAATGGAGGTCTTTTGAACTCTGGTAAGCCTTTTATTACCCTGGGCAGTATTTCACCAATAGCTCAGAAGCTGGGTTTCCATAAGAAACCACAGCTTGCTAATTTGGGAGGCATCCTCCTCAAGTACTCTAGTCTTTATCGCTACAGTTTGCATTTCCCAGAGAAACAAGAAGAAACAAAGTACTGAAAATGACGCTGTCTCGGTGAGGAAAATTTCATCTCCTTTGGAAAGGATGAGCACTTTCTGCTAAGATGCTGGCTGAGGACAGCATCAGCTGCATCCATAACCAGTCCTGTCACACCTACCACCTACTGCCCTGGGAAGGCATTGGGTCTCTTTTCTCCTCAACCCCTCCCTCATCCATAAAATGGGCTCAAATTTCTCTGCCATACGATTTGGAGACTGGAAGCACTGATAGCAGTAAGGGCTTTAGTTACCAAGGTTGGCAACTGTAGGCAGTGAAAGCACCACTTCTAGTATAACTTTATACACACTTCTTCCAGATAAACAGACTTGGATCTGAATAATTAAAGAACTCCTGTGCCGCTTTTTGCATAATCATCACTGTACAATGAAGAACAAGACAGACATTCAACAGTTAAGGCCAGTTTCATCTTTCAGTGCTTAAAATACATCTGCATCATTGCTGTGGCCATGACAATAATAAATCGAGAAAATTTGATAGCTGCGGGTTGAAAAAAAAAAAAGAACTTTTAAAAGCATTTTAAAAATAGCTGTTTCAGAATTTGGTGGTAGGAAAGTTGGTGAAGATGAAACCTCTTACAAAAATTCAGTTTCAGCAATGACGTACTCTGTGGTAAGATGAACTTTATTTAAAAAAAAAAAAAAAAAAGAAAGAAACTACAGATGCCATTTCTGGATTCATCCTGACAATTTAAGACATTATCATGGCATTTCCCACATACAGAGGGTTGTTTTGGGAAAGGGGAAGCAAAGGAAAGGAACATTGCTGTTTATTGTTTGTTTTTCTTAAGATGACGTTTCTTGAATGAATTAAAATCAGAGAAAATCCGCATGATTGCAAAATAAATAATCTCACAGCCCCAGAAAGAAAAGCTCCATAGCAGCTACCTTTGTATCAGAATCCCAAGCACACTGAATTTTGTATTTCGTTTTATAATGCATTTTTCCCTGAAGTCAGTCAACAGGAATTACTTTGACATACGCGTCAGATCATATCTTTATACACATTGTTACCATGCCACAAATAACCACATGATCCCCACTCATATATTTAAGTTTTCTTCCCTCCCACAGATGCCAGGGTAGCAATCAGATACACAACTGTAAAGCTTTTACCCATCCGAAGTGATACACAGTTCTTGGCTTTTACCCAGAGAAATCTATTCATTAGAAACTTGGCTGAGCTATGAAAGACCATACTCGATTTCATTAATGCTCTTTCTGATTTTTTCTCTGCAGATAAACAGCCCAAATAAAAGTAGCTAAAAAGACACGATGAGGAGTAGAAGAACATACTTATGTTTTGTGTCTCTCCAAGATTGATCTATAAGGTACAAACAACTAGTTACACTTGTAATACCATATTTTTTTAAATGTAGAAATGCAAACTTCTGCAGAAAATTGCAGAAACCTTCAGTTATCACTGTGATAGATTTATTTCTGCAAATTGATGGTCTCCTTTTTTTACTGAAGACTGGTATTACCTAAATAGTTTTTTAAAAGAAATAAAGTACAGTTTACAAACAATACCAATGTGCCTTTGGAGACATTTCAATCAGCAATAACATTTTCATTCTTCGTAATGTCAAGAGGATAAACAAAAAGCATTCAAACGTGTTTCAACGGTCTTTACCTGAAACACTTTTCTGCACACAACTACACATAATGGAAAGTTCTTTTTGTTTCCACCTCACCTTAAAAATTTGGGTTGTGGTCCTGCATATATTTAAGAATGCCCAAACACGTGACCTGAGTCAATTAAGACTTCTCAAAGTGTAATGGATCCAAAATATACAAATGATATCAGTGTACACATTGTCAAGATCACGCAAAATTAAATATAACACTTATTTTAAATAAACACTCAACTGTCAGTTCTACTGGGATAGGTTTGTAGAAATGCTTCACATGTAGAGGTAAAAATCTGGGCTATCAGTTCAAATATGCCACCATTGTGCTTCTAAGGCTGCTTGGCCTTTGCTGAACTAAGTGGTTCACCTGGCACTGAGCTGGCTCCAGTGAAGCTCATGCTGCAGCATCCTTCCCTGTGCTCCCGGCAACCAGGGCAGCTTGTTTCCTGGAATAAACCTCTGGCATTGACATACCACTGTTCTCAAATTAAACCTTCCTGGAGCACTGGGAATCCTGCTAATGGGCCATGTAAGTGGCTCTGGAGGAGGCACTATCACGTATAGCAATGGTTCATCACAGCGCTGGCCAGGTGAACTAAGAATAGTTTATGTATATCCCATCCCCTTACTCAAGGATTGTTCTTCCTTCATCAGGCACATTTTAGCACTGTTGCCATAAATAAGGGAGATCTAGCTGAAGAATCAAGGGAAAAAAACCTTTTCGATTTTGAAACAGCATCTGAAGACTCAACTCCTCTGCCTCTCTTCTAAATGATGGTTACAGGGCCCTCTAGGGCCGTGTCCTGCCCTCCAGGCTAACTCTGGGGCAGGGGATGGCCGAGGTTGTTTCAGGAAATGAGTTCACATTTGCTACTTGCCGCAGCACGCCATCCGCAGAGACTGGGAGTTACCAGTCAATCTTCCCCTCAGGAAGGCGGAAACAGGCCAGACATTTAGGGAAAACACCTAAACTAAAACCTAAACCTGAAACCTAAATAGGAAGCCGGGCACTTCCCATTTCTGCATCCAACCCTGCCAACAGAGATGTATCAGATGGCTGGTTTGGCCCTCACCTTCCACCTTGAAAAAGCCAGCAAGTCCCAGGCTGCTTAACCAAGTGCTGAGCAGTTCTCAGCTTCTTGGAGGGTTTTTTTGGGGGGTCATTACTACTCCCTCAAAAACAACCCCCTCAGAACCGCAACTGGAACACACAAATTTTCATTTATCTCCTGGAGAGGTTACACTATTTACCTACTTATTTGACAAGGGTAGATCAAAATGTCTTTTCACAGCCTAAGTTTTACTGACAACAACATTGTCGTTAAAATGATAGGGAGGCATGAAGAGAAATTGTGCGTTTGCTTTGGAGGAAAAAAAAGGCAAGGAGATGTTCCATAAAAATGAAAACATTGCAGAAAGTTGAAGCATTTATGGTTGACAAATTGATGCCTGGCTGTATGGGAACTGGAGTTCACCCGCTTGTGCTCTCATTTACTCATCCAAGGTGGATCCATGCACCAAGGTGCATCCCTCAGGACCCACTACAGTCTCCCCATCTCAGAGAAGAGAATGTGAACACAGAACCAAAATAGACTCTAGGAAGGCACCGTCACAGCATAACCAAACCAGTGTGTTACTGTTTTGCATATGCTCTGTAGCTTAATGAAAAACATTTCCCAAAGCCAGAAGCCACTTCTCACAAAATGAGTCATTTAGGCAATCTCAGTGTTTTCTGTTGAAAAATGCTTTCATCAGAAACTTTCAATGAGCCCTACGCTTCTGTGTTTCTCGGATGTGCCTTACCATAGAGCCAGAACAGTCAGCAGCCAGCAGCTCTTCCCCAAAGGGTAATGAGCTCTGCTTGGCCCACACCAATGCATTCCTCAGTCTTGGCTTTTATCACAGCTGCCTCTTCTCGTGGAGGGACTCCAGTATGCAGCTTTCCCAAAATGCCAAACAAAACTTCTGGAAGAGGAGAAGAGGACACTCTGCTCCCTCTCCCTCCCAGTCACTCCTGCCATTTCACAAAACCAAAGAGTAAAACATCTTTTCAAGTATCCTTGAAGGCAATGAGACCATTGCACTCCTCCTGATTACAAGGTATGAAGCGTGCAGGATGGTTCTTTCCAAACTCCACTTATGTCAGTCACCAAATTAACAGTGAGCCCTCTTCAAAATGCAGATTGTGCAGGCATGACTTCTCAACTCCTCCTTTTAAGGCTTGACCAAGAGACCATGTTTCAAAAAACCTGAAAATATAAACAGTTGTCCCTTCCAGAGACCTTGGCCTTAAGAAAGCAAACCAATGTGCTCACAGTAAGATCTGCACCCTATCTCCCTGGCCTTTCTTAGTGGGAAGGCAAATACAGAACTACTCTCACTCTGCAAATGAACCCCAAAGGTCACTCAAACTATTTAATGCCAAAAAAGGAGGCAATTCAAACCTCTCAGATCTATTGTTCTAGGCTCATTACAGATGCTCACAGATGTCTCTGCATCACTAATACTGATAATATTTTGAAGTTTCCTTCACAAGTAGCAGATTTATTGTTTTGGGGAAAATAAAAGCTGAAATTCCACATAACAGAGTAATCTCCTTTGGGAATGGTTATTGAGTTGTACAGTATCCACTGTCTCACTTAGATGTCTGTCACCCATGTTTCTAGCAGATCACTAAGGACAGGGACCTCAAAAAGGAGAAGGCAATAGGCTTGTCAGAAAGCCTGCACTGCCAAAGGTTAAGCCTGGCTCCTATTTTGGTTTTAAATCTACTTACTTACACTGAACTTCTGCTGATTTTTAAAAGATCACACTAAACAAAAACAAATCCCAGGAGTGAAAGCTCATTCCCCATTTTCACTCCTCCCTGCAAGACCATACTCTGATTAAAGTTGTAGCAACTGCATCTGCACCTGAGAGCAGCTTCAGCAAAAATGGCACAGATGTAGTAAAGGTCTAGCTTGGATCCTGACATGTTAGGGTATCTTACACTATTAACCAGTGAGCTCAACCATGTCAGTGTTCCAAATCTGGTGCCAATTCGAGAAAAAGGAGGTAGAAGAAATGCCAACTACAGACATTGGTACTGATCAATGAACCTGCAATTCTGTGTTCAAAAGGTCGTTCCTGATGAATCAAATGCTGTATGGGGAAACCTGATAAAAATGAGGTTTTCATTTAAATATAATCAAAATGTTGTTTGGGGATTTCTTTTACTATGCGATACCTATAAAGAGGTGCCTTTGAACAGAAGAATCTCTCTTTTTTCACATCGTAACTGTGTCTACTGTATTTATACTTTTAAAAATCTGCAACAAATTATCAAAATGGTTGTCTTTTCCTAGAAAAAGCGTTACCAAAACAACACATCATCCAATAAACTATAATTAAAAAATTAAAATAATCAAGAGTAACACAAATATATTTATAAAAATAATTTGTCCAGATAAATGCTTTGGTGGATGTTGTTACAGAAAGTTTTATTTCTGCATGAATACTACTTTTCATTGAATCATAAATTACATTTCAAACTGAAGGGCCACTTGGAACCAAATCCACATCTATTTGTTTAAAGAAAGGGCAGCAAGAGATATTCCAGCAATTTCTAAGTGCCATTCAAACATTTTTCAATTAATCAACAATTCCCAGGGCAAAATAACTGATCATCAACAAAAGACAAGCCTTTAATCACCAAATTCCCAGCAAACTCTACTTCCACTATCAAAAGACGCTGAACTGTGCATCAGATCTTTCATACTTATAATCTCTTAGTTTGATCAGGCTGTTTTTCAGCTCTCAGCTGGTTTACTTAATTACAGCAGCCTCCAGCACTTCAGTTCTAAGAGTTCAAGTGGATCTTTTCCAACTGCCTTTGCTGCAGAATGAAACGGGTTTTCCATTATTGATTTTTCCTTTTTGGCTCTTTGCTAACAGGAAAAAAAAGCAAAAAAATCCCCAACTGCTCTTCTTAATTAGTGCAATAGGGTTAAACCTCTTTCATAGCTTCACTCTAAGAAAAGGCAACTCCAATTTTTTTTTTTAAATAAACACAAATATTGTTCATGCTAGTATACTATATGAAAAGTTTCAGGAAGGCAAAAATAAAACTAATGGGAGAGCAACAGTTGACAGTAGACATAGAGTTGGCAAACTAAATGAAATGAATTGTTTTAAAATAAAAAAGGAAGGAATTACAGAGGCTTCAGAAATCAAAACACAATTAGATTTAGTTTGAGAATCAAGATACCTCATCACTCTTGGAACAACTGAAGTCGATTGGGAATGCTGCCACTAAACAGAACCAAGGATTTTCTTCCTTACATGAGCACAAAATGGCAATTAGGACAAGCCAAGGGACAACGGTATGTGTCCAGTCATTTCAAACCAATTAGGCCAAAATACATGATTGTCCGATTGTGCAGTAACAGACTGTGTCGTGTGCATTTTCATGCACGTAATGCAACAAAAATGTGTTTTAAATCTTACAAGCAGCGCTACGTGCTCAAAAAAAAGTTAAGGAAGATTGCAACTTTAAAAAGGTGGCATAATTGCTGCAGCAATATTCAATTTTCTTTAATTTCGGCAATAATGCCACTGTATTAATACTCTTTCCAATTTAACACACCTGGATTTTTGCCAGAACCTCAACAAACTCAAGTATTGACATTTTTCATCTGTGCTTTACATTCAGACTTTTGAGGTGAATGAATACGATGGCATGAGCTCCTACTAGACCTGGTTGTACCTGTTTCAGATGTAAAATAACACAGATGAACTTTTAGAATGAACACCTCCCACAAACACATCGAATAAAGTGTGGGTTGTTTTTCAGCTATCTGACACTGACACCTAATAGTAAAGACACACTAAAACTCAAACATGAGGCATCTCGAGTCCCAAGCTGGCCCATAAGGAGGGGCACTGACAGGCACTGGCTGTGATCCGTTGAGAAAACACCGCCTTTGAGGTGACACCGTGTCGCTGGGATGCAAAAGGAGCTTCCAGACTCCCCCGAGCCACGTGGGCAGCAAGGGTTTGCAGCCACGGTGCTTGTTCCAAGTGAGGCAACACCAGGGCAATGACTGTAAGAGCAATGGCCCGGGAAGGACAAGTGAGAGACAGTTTGATGGCCTTGACCAAAAGGCAGACTATCGGAGTAAGGCTCTTTTAATTATTTCTGGTTTTTATCCTGCAACTTTACTGCTTAAAGTGGTGAAATCCTGAGAGCAGAGGCCAAAATCCACTTTTTTCCCCCCACACACCTGAGGACTTAACTAGGCTGAAGAACTGGGTTGTGCCTTGTTTGTGCACCTTATTTTTGAGGAGCAAGGTAAGGATAAAACATCCCTTTGGGCTTTTTCCCCATGTTCCTTACACAAACCAGTTCCTGTACCACCCTGTGGGTACATCCTCATGCTGAAAACCTTGCTGGCTACAGGGGTGTCCATGCCCCCTACAGCAGGGACTGCCACTGCCCGGCACACCACAGACATGCCGCGGGCTGAGCACCGCGACACCGCGGAAGTGATGCGCACAGGTGGAAGTGTCCAGCGATGAGACCTGCAGTGCTCTCCAGGCACGCGGCAGCACGAACATGCCATGCAGGGGTCCTGTTTGTCCACATGCCTGTAGGTTTGTGTGTTACATCTCTCCCACAGGACCCAGATATCCCGTAAAACCTGTTTCAATTCCATGTACATATGAATTTCATCCTCTTTTAGTATCTCTTAGAACAGCTTGATGCAAGTGCAGGTAGAGAAAGACAAAGATTGAAAACCATTCTGGTGCTACTGCCTCATGACAATACCTGTAACTTGTGTGACAAAGCCTACCCTGGGTCTTAGCAAAGCTACGTGTATAAGATGAGTAAAACAACACGAATCTGTCCTAGTCTAACCAACCTACATTTTTTTAGCCCTGCAGGCTGGGCCCACCCAGCTGCAGGTCCCCAAAGGTAATGGACAGGAGAAGGACCAGCGCTGTTCATCACACATGGGAAGTGGAGATGGGCACATCCCTGAAACCTCACAATGTGGGATCTGCCCAGCAAGTGAGCACCACACAGAAGACCTGTGAAGGTCTAGAGACCAGCAGGGAGCTACAGCAGCTTGGCTAGTTCCTGTCTGGATGGCCTCAGGCAAAGGGAATGTGCAGCAATGTCATTAAGGGGGTGGGTTTTTATTAGTTTCTGCTAATAAGCTTAGCAGATGTTACTGGAAACAGTTTGATGTTATTTTTCCACCATTTATAACGTTTTTTCCCCCCTCTCAGCAAGCAAAGGCAGTAGGTCTTACCACATATTTCAACCTTCACTTGTTTCCCCTGTAGTATTCTTAAAAATGTTGCTGAATATTTTCTTTATTTTTATTATTATTGTACAAAGGCAAAAAACATTTTTCCCATTTGTATATAATTCCAGAATAGCTGAAAGGATTATACTCCAAATTAACGAGTTAGAAATACTTTTCAGACTCACCCTGTGGAAAATTTCACTCCTCAAAACAAGTATTTTGTAAATTTTAGAATATGTGAAAACAACTATAATGGAAACTATTTCAAACTTTTATTATGGCAGATCCCATTATAAACTATTTATAAAGACTTTAACTATGGCTATAAATACTTAATGCTTTACCTTGAATAATCCTAAAAGAATGTCAATGTTAAAAGCTGTAAGGACAAAGATTACATAGGACAGTGCAATGAAACAGAAAAACACATACATAAATATATACATACATAAATACGGGATATCTCACTTCTGTGTATCTCTGCCTCCAACATTTAGAAACTAGTTGTAGGGTTTTTTTGTAAGTGTGTTTGTTTTTTTTTAAAACAAAGTTTCACTGGCTCCTGGCTTGTATTGGTTTGAGCTCTGGAGAAGGGTTACTAAATGCCACCATTTTATGGCAGGTATAGTGCTACTTTGCTTGTTGGAAGGTGGAGAAGGAAGGAAGAAGGATGGAAGGAAATAATTTGCTTTCAAAGAATGCCTGTTGAAACTTCTAAGCAACCACTAATGTAAAAGCTTCTTTCTAAGTTACTCTTCTGTATTCACACTGCTAAATATTTCAGAGCAATTTCCCATTAAAAATCAATACAAAGAATTAAGGCTGAGAAATCGCTGTCTTACAAAAAACACCTCAAGCGCCAACTTCAGACACTAATTTATCTTTTAACTTTTCCTCTGCATGCTCTACATCCAGGATTTAAATAGCAAAGAAAAATTCACACACAGCATATCCAGTNGCATATCCAGTATAATCCACATTATCACAGATATTATCTGCCTTTTCATTCATCCTCCTTCCTTTACATGCTGTAATTGGCCAAGAGGGGTGAGGGCAGACTCTTGCCATTTAAGGTTTTTCTGGCTTTCTGTTTTACTGGTAGGACCAGTGGAAGTGTTCGTGCTTTTCCTCTTCAGATGAAAGATGTTTAACCATTTGGACCTCTGATCACATATGAAGGTACCAAATGTGCGAAGCTTTTACCCCCACCCAACCTTCTATCAATTCTTCATACATTTCAATATGGAATTTTGCTGTTTCCTCCAGTCTAGGGATAGAGGAGACTTAAGCAGCAACGCTTTTTAAGGTTTGTGTCTTTAGATAGTATTTTAAGAGTGACTTGCCAGTCCTCGCTTCTTTTTTCCAGTTATAGATGGGTGAAGAATGTACAACACAGAAAGATAAAGAGTCACATTTCTGGTGGCAGCATCATGAAGTCCTACACAGACCTAATATAAATAGCAAAGTGTAGATTATAAGGCAATGCTAAGCAGAAAGCTGTTTAACCTACTTTCTGAAAAAGCTAAATAGCCTAGAAACTAAGATGAACTGAAAAATCCTTGGGGAGTCAGAGACAGACATGACATAATCTAAGGTTTTCATGAAAAATTTCAGTTAAATACTTCTCAGGAAGGATTTTAATATATTATGACACAGCTATTAGTTAGCTCAGATTAAATAAAAAGAAAGCACTCCCTTGCTTTAAAAAAATCAAGATTCAGAGAACTGAAGCCTTAAACCCATACATACAGGGTTTGAGAAGCTTTTAAAGGGTTTAACTCCTAGACAAGAATTGCTTCATCAGAAAATAAAAAGATTCTGCGTTTTCGGCCTTCACTCCAAGAAGGACGCTAGGGAGGCTAGAGGCAATCAGACGGGTTGAATTAGATGTTAATCGTATACTTGCTATTACAGAAATATTATAAAAGCTGCTGAACACCACGTAGGGTTTTTGGTGCCTAAAGTTTTGAGGCTCACAGGCTGGAAGGGACCTCAGGAGATCTCTAGTCCTACCCCCTGCGCAAAGCAGGGCCAGCTCTGGGGTCAGACCAGGCTGCTCAGAGCTTGAAACCCTCCTAGGACAGAGATGGCACAGACTCTTGGGGTGACCTGCTCCACTGCCAACACTTTGCAAACACACTGGAGAAAGTTTCCCCTTATACCCAGTCTAAACCTGTTGCAACTTGTACCTTCTGCCTCTCACACTCCCACCCTGCCCCACCATGAGGAGCCCAGCTCCACATCCTCGATGACTTCCTGCAGGTGCTGGGAGGCTGTCAGGTGCCTCCAAAGCCATCCTACTCCAGGCTGTCCCATCCCCACTGCCTTGGGTCCTCCCAAGCTCACACCAGCTCACCCACATCTCTCCTGTGTCAGGTGCTCCAACTGGATGCAGTATCGAGATGTGGTCTGAGGAGCGCCATATAGACGAGGACAATCCTGTCCCTCGACTGACTGGCTGTGCTCCCACTCATACTGCCTAGATTATTTGTTACTTCTAGTTCACACAAAGACAAGTTACACTAGTGTTACGAAGAGGCAAACCCTCCACACGGCTTTAAAATGAACATCAATACCAACATTAATTCAAAGGAAGCAGTTTTTCCAAATTGGAACAGACTTACTCATTGTCCTCTTCACTAATTTTATACGGAATAAGCAATTTTATTTGGAAAAGACACGCAGGGAGGTAGATAGGGTAACACTCCATCATCATGGCTTGGCTCCATACTGTCATGCCTATTAGATCTTCTAAGGATACTGTAATCAAGTGAGTATTTTAGTCATCCAGCTCCCAGAACATAATTCTCAAAGACGAGTTAGCTATGAAATTCCCTCTACAAAGACTGGGGAGAGTGAGGTGCCTGTTTCAAAGATTTATGTGTTTTCCTGTAGACGTGGATTAGACACTTGTCTCAGACTGGGATTCATTGCTTCAAATTTCCGCTCCAAATCCAGGCTCCAATTTGTATTTTTGGCTGTGGAGATCTGACTCAGTACTTTTATTTGAAAAAGAAATAGGAGAAAGGTGGCAGTGGAAGTGGTATAACAGATTTAAGAGACTGAAGATTAAAGTATTCACTTAAGAATTAGCAAGTTCAAACTTGCATTTTCCAGCTCCCAGGAGAGCACACTTTACACCTGGTTATAGGTTCCTGAAACAAAAACTATATGGAGCAAAGAATGAGAGATTCCCATAGATGGGAAAAGAAACAGATCTGTAACCATTCTTAATGATCCCTGGTTTATTTTAAGTACCTGGCTGCTGAATCATGAACCATTTACATTTCCATATTTTTAGCATCAGTGAAAAATTTAGGTAAATACAAGCATTTGTCCAAAGATGAATTTTCATTCATTTTTCCATCATTATTCTTTACATACGTTTTACATTTCCTTATTAAGGGAAGATAATTTTGGTCTCTTCTTATTTCTACAGAAACTCCAGAGCCTTTGTAGTATTATACAAGGAGCAGACATCAACACCTATATTTAAGTATGACACATTATAAGCTTATATTATCACTTATAATTTGACTCCATTTTAACTATTGGGACTGTAAAGATCCACAGTGAGTCTTTGCTGCAAGCAAAATTTTTTTCTGGAAGGCATAAGCAAAAATAGTTCAATCGTTTCAGAGTGAAGGTGGTAAAAACTCAGTTTTGCTGGTATTTACACAGTTCCAATGTTTCAGTGAGAATCTCCACTGCCTCCGTACTTCAGGGAAGGGACTTGACATTTGGCAGAAAAGCTGCTCTCATGGCAAAGTGTCCTTTCTGTCACAGTAAAAAGCCTTGCAAATTTGACTAAAATCACGTCTCCTGAAAATACTACTTGTATACACATTGCACAGGTTTATTAGAGGCTGTAACTGAATCATGACAATATTTTCCTTGCATCAACTTTGCTTCCTACTGAGGTCTTTTTTTACAAGGGAAAGCAGACACATGCTGATGCATGGGAAAGGGTGATAGATGGCACAGGGACTGGGAAGGTCAAAGGGTGTCATTGCTACAGGCTTATGGTTAGCTGAGATGGTAGTCTCAGGTGTCTCTCCAGATAGAAGAGAATACGTTCTTCCTAACAAGTATTTCAGAGGAAAAAATATTATAGCCGAAATATGACACTGATTTTTAAATTTCTTTGCTGTTCTTCACATAGTTATCAGTAGTTTATTCCTGCAGATTTAGACTGTGTGATCTTTAATGCCTTGTAGCTCTATTTATTTACATATTTTTATTATTTTTTTGACCTAAGAATTTTTCTAAGCACTTGATTATAAGACTAGCTAGATTAGGGAATTATTAAAAATATTTTGAAAGTATAATTTAAAAAACATAATGCAGATTCCCCCCCCCTCCAATTTTTTTTTTTTTCCTCAGTTAAGAACAGACTCATATAATAGCATAGCTGTTCACTTATGGGGACCTGTATTTTACTTGGGTCAAACTTAATTAGAAAATTGTTGAAATTTTTAGCTCTTAATAAACTGCTCATATTCAGTCAACTCCTTCAAACATAAGAAATACACACAAACATACACTGTTCAATGCACTCTTGTCCTCAGGGATTGCATTCAAAGACAGAAAAGAAACAAAATTCGTACTTTCCAATGCCACTTTTACCATGGTTCAGCTGTCACTGAGCAGTATTTTGGTACTATAAAGCAGAGAAAAGGCAATCAAATAAAATGCATCAGTGAAGAACCATCACTTAAATTTTTATTGACTACCAACTTGTACAGAGCTGACCTGGAGCTTGAGAAAAAGGATATTCTAAACCCTACTGCCTGCAAAGGAAGCAAAGGTTTACTCACAAGACTTTCATAAGAAATTATTCCTTTCTCTCCTTTATTAATATATGCCTCAAAATTTAACCTGATGTAACCCCCTAGATTCAAAAGACAGTTTTTCCCCACCAAATGCACTGATGCAGATGATCCTCCTTCCAATCAAAAACCTCATGAAAGAAATCTTAAAAACAGGAAAAGGCTTTCTACATTTCATACTAATACACCACTGCTGCCTGACAGGGTAACAGCTTTTTGTTCTCTTTCAGAAAAGGAAAAAAAATACTACCACAGATATTTTGTACAGAAATTTTGTTTTTTAGCTGGTGACACTTTCAACTCTGACCTATGCCCAAGTCTTCCATTATTAAAAACTGTAAAATACATGTAGTCACTAAGGTGCAGTGGAGATCTGTTAAATGAACAACTCTAAATTGTTTTATTTTATGTGAACTAAACACTAAGAGGATTATAGCATGTTTCTTTTTTTTTTTAACTTAAAGTCTCAGCTTTTTATTTTAAGACCTGACATGGACACTCCCATAGAGCATTCATCATACACCCATATCAGGTCCCTTAAGACTCTTTTTTTGGGTGGCAATAATTTAGGAACATTTGGCTGACAAAGAAAACTAGTAATAAAATTGGCATGCTTTTTGGAAGGATTACAATATAAAAAGCAGCAAAATAAAACACAATGTGGGGCATTTGTACACAATCAATAATGATAACAATAGTCTAAGGAAAGTGTCATTTTATGCATATGTGAATACCAATCCTCACATAAAGAGATGAATTTCCCACCTCAGGAGTTAACAGTGTCACATTAATAACTTTTTATTGCTCTGTATTTTCAAAGTACTCTTAAAACATTACCTAATGCATCTTAAATATTTCTGTGTAGGTTTTGGTGCTACACAGAGGCTCTCATTACATATCGTCAGTGGTCTAACCATTATGGGGGGGTTAAGTCACCAAATCCATTCTCTTCCAAAGTGAAGGACCACAGCGCATCTGCGATGAACATAAATATAAAGCATGTTTCAGAAATTCACATCTCTAGCCTATCTGACCATTTCAACTGTTAGTAACAAGCACAGAACAATTTCTACTGTTTCTCAAAAAGCAAAACTAACAACAGTCTTTCTAGCTCTACCTCAAGTTAGTCCATAACATAAGCTGTCAATAATGCTAGCACGTAAGAACGGCTCTTAATCCTTCTGACACAACATATTAAAAAAGACATCTGGAACATTCACCCATGAGTCAGCTGTTCACTTGTCCCTCCCAGTCCTGGGAGCTTTCATCTCCTACTGGCTCTATCTCTTGCAGCAGCGACAACCAGCTAAGCTGCATCCATCCTCACTACCGTACTACCACAAAGTACCTCCTAATTAGTGCAGAGGGTGGCTGACAAGCTCGGGGTGAAGGTTCAAGTGCTAGATCATCTCCAGATGACTGATCTCCTGACTGAGTTGCATATTTGTTACTGTAAAAACAAAGCAGAAGTGGAGGAAAAAGGAGCCCAGGGACAAGAAATCAAATAAATTTTCACCGGTGTGGAGGTAGAAGTAAATAACAAATAAGTTACTGACTCCAAATGAGTTTTAATGAATCAAACAGCCCTTGTGAAAGCATACTCAATGATGATCATAACTAAATATGATCCAGTTCTTTATATTATTAAATTTGTAAAATTCTGTAAGACATACAGAGTCAGTAAGATGTAATGGTTATCTATTAATGTCAAATGAAACCCTTGAAAATGTTTTACTTCATGTGAGCTAACCAGTGAGAGAATGGTATCATGTCTCAACTCTTATAATTGCTTTTCTAAACAAATACGCTGTGCAGCTGCTTAATTTTTAAATTGGGGCAACTGGCTTATCTAAAGTGATATTTGCAACTTTTATTGAATTTTTTTATAAGGATCCTTTTTGCTTATAAAGACACTTTCATTTAAATTTTGTGCTCACATGAAATCATTTAAAACCCAGTTGCTACAATGCCTGTGAGGCAAAGATGAAGGAGTAAACCACTGACACTTGACGTCTACACTCACTAATCCACAGGACACAGAACCACGTAACATACAAATTACACATCACCAAGGCACCTTACAGTGGGAGGCTGTTAAAATTAAAGTTGCAAAGGCTGCCAACTGATACAGCCTCTCCTGCCACCAGTTGCTGGAGCAGTCACTTTTTCTTCTGCAAAGGCAAACCCATTCCCAAGCATCTCTCTGGAACCAGCTGGCTGAGCCTGAGAAGATGCACCATGAACTTTCACATGTGGCAAGGTCTGAGCTGAGCTTGAACTGCAGGGCTCAAACTCAGGGGAGTGGTGGCAAATTGCACGGTGAGAGAGATGATGGGCAGGACTGTGAACATGCACGTACATCCTGGGGGCATGGAAGGAAAGCTTCAATGAAAGGGCAAGGATGCATGCACAGCAAAGAGGAAGGAGGCTGCCAAGCTGTGGGATGCACCCTAGTGAGAGCCATAACAGGTGAAAGTGGCAGCTGAAGGGAGGCTCCATTCTGAGAGCAAAGAAATGGCTTCCTGTTTAATTCCTGCTGTTTAATTTCACTCTCTCATGGTATTTAGGAAACACCATTTACTTTGATTATAGGTGAGGCTATAACACAGACGAGTTGCACAATTGCTTCTGTTTCAAGTCAGCATTCCAAAGATTTCACAACTCCTGAAACACCCACACTATGTTCCCTCACTTGAAATCACTTGATGGTGCTCAAAAAACCTGGAAAACCCCCCAGGTTTAATTTCCCCTTTCCCCAAGATCACACACAAATAAAGACTTGTATTCAGCAACCAGAATAAATGTGTTACATTTTTTTCACCAGTAGAACTGATGCCCATAACTATAACTCTGATGTAAAATGACATTTCTGTCATTCAAGAAATCATCCATATTCTTCAGGTGTAAGCAGGATATTCACTCATGTCACTTTCAGAAGTAAGGGATTACACACAAGAGAGAAAACTACATTGTAGGCAAATATTCCCAAGACAGGATCTGAAATATTACTAATATTTCATGTTAATACACTGTTCTGAAGACTTTGCCTTCATTCAGATAGAAGATCAAACTATTTACATGAAGACAGAATGGATTTTTCTAAATACACTTGCATGGGGAAAAATAAAGTTCCTCAGGGTACTGAGTATATATTCTTCATGCTATTGTTCCTATTTCCTATACACCAGTTTAAATTTTGGCTGAATCTGGGGCAAGTTAAACAAAATTTGCTACTGCAGGCACTGGAGACACAACGTCATCGCCAATCTCAATCCAAGTGCAGCCATAAGTATGAAAGATATCAGAGATGGAATTAGTTTTTACTCAATTAACAGGGCACATCAGAATTTCCTGCCTGTACACACCACTTACTGTAAATAAGTGATAGAATGAGCTATTAGAGGACTCAAACTATTTAACAGAATAACATCCGTTTCCTTCACACTAATATGTTCTTTTCAATATAAAATAGTTTTGAGGTCAGAAATGTACAGCAATAATTAGATGCTCAATGTTAAAACAGACCAGGGAGGTTGTTTACAGCTATTCTCTTAATAGCATCTGTTTGGCTTCCTGACATCATTTAGAACAGTGCCTGGACTGTCTGATGTGGCTGAAGAACCTCAATAGCTTTATCTAGCATATACGTTAACAATAAAAACTGGGAGACAGGCTTGTCATGGGTTACAGTGTTCAGGTTAAGGGCTTCTACACAAGTCACTTAGGTATGATAACTTCATTAAAACTGTGCTCAAAAGCAGCTGTTGTGTCACCCGTGACACAAATGCTTCTCAGAAAACCAGTCATTAATATCTCTATTTCTTCTTCTGCATAAAAAGGGTGAAATTGAGTTTCACTGTTTATTGCCATTTTTGTTGTTCTAGAATCATTCTTTATAGACTGAGGTTTGGGGTTTTTTTTTTAAAAAAAGAAAAAAATCTCACCAATTTTTCCCAGATTTCAGACATACGTCCTGCATTCCTGTAGGTCAATCCAAAAATTTCAGTCTTGCTCTATAAATCACCTTCACATGAGATCATAACAAACTATTTGGAGATGGCTGAATAAAGCTGACTGGCATGTAGCAAAATATAGTAAATTGCATGACAAATTTGAGACAACCTCATTTAGAAACTTTAAACCCTTAAAAGGTTTTTTTTCTAAAACATTTAAAAAATAATCATTAGATATGAGTTAAATTCTAGTATCACTCTCAATCTGTTTCAGATATACCAAGCCTAAAATCTTAAAATATTAAGAATAATCTTAACATTTTCACTGTCAGCACTGAACCACTTCAGTTCTCACAGACTCCTTCAGGGCATTCAGAAATCGTTTGGTCCAGTCTCCTTGTGACTTTTGTTTCATGAGATACCAGGCCATTCCCAAGGATGAAAATGAGCCTGGATACTTCCCAACAAGTTTGACATTGTTTTGCCATTTCCTGAATGAGCGTATCAGTCCTTGGCCACCACACAAATCATCTAGTCAGGACAGGCTATTTTTATAGTTCCCAGATGGTCTTTATGTACTTTCATGCATGACATGAGCTTCGCAGGATACAACCACTCTGTTGACCTTGGTACATGTGAAACTGTTCTCTCCAAGTAAAGAAAGGTAGGAGCTGTTTTGTACACTTGGGTACATCTATTCATAGTTATGTCATGCACTTTAGCTAGCACTGCATCATTTCATTTTCACAATGTACCTTGAAATTTGTCATTGGCAGGAGTTCAATATGTGTCATAAAACACACTGCCTCCAGTTTCAGTTCATTCTAGTTATCTGGTGCTTCCAAAGAGAAATGTGGCAAGACATTTGCATTCAGGAGTTAAATGGTACTTTTGACCTCAGCTCCATTTCAGCAGCAAACACTCGGCCATATCACCCATTTCTGAAATTACCCTGGAGATACTACTACTGATAGTAGCATCTGAATAAACTTTCAAAAGATTCCCTTGAGTCTGTCTTCACATAATCTTGGAACCAGTAAGACAAAAAGTCCAGACTCAAATATTTGACCTCACCATTATTAAAACTACATGATCGAAACATAACAACCAAATACCTCCAGGAAAGCCAACAGAAACCACACCATAAATTACATTCCTTTCTGAGGATAACCAGTTATTCATATAGATTGCTGCTTAGCAGAATGGGTAACCTATCACCTGTACAGCAATTCACATAAGCAAACATAAACAGCATTAGTTGAGGCAATAAAACAATTTTGACACAATCAAGATGCTCACAGCCTCTATAGGCTCCTTCCATAGTAAAGCACAACTGTAGACTGGGAGACCACAGAGAAGGCGAAGCTTAGAGTACAGAAGAGGAATGTTTATCTGCCCAAGAATATTAGTTACAGGGAAGCAATTTGAAAAGTGTTCCTGGTGTTTCAACTGCCCTTTTTGGCTCATTACTGTGTAGCTCCAGGCCGCAACTGAAACCAAACCACACACCAACGAGGGGCATTGACACATGACAGAAAGTGCTTAAGGTCTTGGACTTGTAACTCAGACAGCAAATAACAACCTCTGTGCAACAGCTATTATAGAAACTTGCTAGACTAGTTCTCACATTCTGCTTCTGTTCTGGGCACTGCATCAACTTACAACTTAAAGAGAAGTTGTTCATGATGATGATGAATGGCATGCTGGTCTCAAATGCTTTTGTATAGAAGATGAGAAACATTTTATGGAGCAGAACATGCAACGAAGAAGTGACTGTATGTGTAAAGCCACAGGACACACAACAAAAAAGATGCAACATGCTTTTTTTCCCTCTCACTTGGAACAACCTTGTAATTTTACTACAGTGTTATGGCAAAATTCACCAAAGAATGTTGATTCCTGTCTCCATTAAAAAAACTCATGGGAAAACTGCTCTGGGTGTCTGAAGTTCAAATTATAACTTCCAGTATTAAACTCCTTGGTCTATACTTAGACAAAGAATTGACATTTTCCTTCCCTGTATTCAAAATTCTCTACAATTTTAAAAGCATGTCTGATACTTGATACAATCACACCTTAACCTCTCTGACCTTAAAACCAAGGAAAATAAATGTCCCTGAACAAACTAAAAGAGGAAATACCACTCTTGGATAGCTGAACTGTGCTTGTAAACATGGCAATAGACTATTAGTGGAACCACAGACACATTTTTGGTTGGTTGGCTTAGCTACAGCAACCAGGGCTACAGGGAGAAAGAAGCACCCAGGAACATGCTCAGTCAGTGCATCCCGGCTTGCAACCTGATAGGAGATGTGGATCTCACTGCAGAAGTTTTGCACCTTTTCCTCAGCTCTCCTCTGCTCTGGGCAGAAGCCTGCAGTGTGGGCAGGGAAGGACCGCAGTGTGTGGAAGCAGGCTGTGCCAGGACAAGGTGTTGAGACCAGCCTTAGGTCCATACCGGCCAGGAATTTGCAGCGGGGGGCCCCAGTGTCACTCTTCATGCACTCAGTCTGAGCACTGCATTAAGTGCTACCTTATTATAAACAGCAGCAGTGGACCAAACCAAACGGACCAAACTCAGGATGTCTGACTGTGAAGTCTGGCTCTATTGCACATTTGTTCGGTACCCTTGATTTACACCTGAAAAAGTGCGTTCCATCAGCTTCAGTCAACACAAGGTAAGGTGGCTTTGGTGGGTGAATGATGAAATAAATGTATCACCTGGCAGCAGCAAAGACTCCTCCCACTTACTCTCCGCTGCAGCGCTGCTCCTGCCACAGAAAATGGCTCTGCTCAAGTGTGGATACTGTGCAGAGGCAGCAATGCAGGTCTAATTTGTATCTAACAATTAAAGCAAAACCTGTGTGATACATTAAGATATCTACGCACACAGCTCATTATTTTTCTCAACTTAACTAAAGAGAAATCCTTTAGAAAAAATTTCGCTAGAGTTTTACAATTGCTCTTAAGCTACCAGCTTAAATAGCGTAGTTTGACCACGCTCACTAGTGAGTTGGACAGCAAATGAAACTCACAGTAAATCCAGAGACTAGTTAGAAATTGTTAAAGTAGGTTTAAATTAGCTTAAAAATGTGTTAAAAAGAATATTTGTTTTCACATCCTACACAATCCACCTTGCCTTAAAAGCTTGGAATATCACAAAATTTAGTAACAGCCACCAGCTGTTACAGAGAAACCCAGTATTATCCAGAGATAAAATCCTTTGCTATCACGTCTTGTGTTTGGCCTTGTACAATTTTTGTGGCCAATTTTCTGGCCATTTTTGTGCCAGAAAAAGAAAAACACCTGCAGTACTGAAAATTACTACAGTTATTTTGAACCACAACATGTTTGTGAGTAAAACCATCAGTTAAACACTGAAATTAAGATAAAACATTTCAAGCTTGTTCCATATTATCCTAATGAAGTACATTTTGTAATTCAAAATAATGAGAGAAACTAAACAGTTTAGGCTAAAGACTGATTCCCAAAAATTACATTTAAATTTCAACTCCTACTCTGCAGCCTTGGGAAATACAACTTAATCTTTTTATTTAGAGACCACTTTAAACTGTTTTATAATAGTTCACTTAGGATTCCTCATCTCATCAGTGTTTCATGGTAATTAGCTGGACAAAATGTACAGAAAAAAAATGAAACAAAAACCAAAATTATAAATCAAACCTTATCAAAGGATAATAAACCACCACGTCTTTTCACTGTCCTAATTCCCTTCAAGATACATCATCATCAGAATAATAAAAAAACCCAACCCGGACTTTGAAATCAAGGTTGATTGAATTTCGTCACACTCCGAACCTTCCAGCTTCCTGTTAATTCAAATTATTAACTGGCAGATAGCCAGAAGAAGCAGGGGAGGGAAAACCTAATTTGTGCATGTACTTAGACAACAAAAATTCCCTCTGTTCATCTTTCAGAAAAGCAACAAAATAAAAGCAGAAACACTTTCTAAGTGGAATAAAAAGTGCTGAAAGTATAATCCATTTTCCAGCAACTGCAGAAACACACATCCTTGCCTTTTTTTGCTTCCCCGGTTTTCATTGCTGGTATTAGTAGTTATTTTTTAACCCGCTGCATAATATGCAAGTCCCACTGACAGGAGATGTAAGGGCAAAGCCTCCTTCCAAAAGAACTTTCAGTTAAAGCTCTTGACTAAACCCACTGGAGCTATGAAAGTTAAGGATGAGACTATGGCCCTCAAGTGAAGCAGGGGCATGACAGTGATGCTGTGTTACTCAGACAACCTCATTGCCTTCAGGTCTCAGGAAGGCACAGTTTACCAGGAAGGAGAGGAGGGATGCAGGGGACTACTTGTAAGTGCACAAAAAAATGGATTGATATACTTTCTAAACTCACCCTTTTATTTCACGTCCCATGATTATTCTTATCTTTTATCGTTTCTTTGTTATGTTTTTAAAATTCCCCTGTTTTCCCTCAGGGTTAGGGGTATTCAGAATGAAGATTATCTTTATGCTGGGGTGGTTGAAACTTTGCAGTTTTCTATTTCCAAGACACAGTTGACTAAACCTGGGACCGTTTACAGTATCTGCTGAACTCAACACCTGACTGCCTCTATACTAAGTAACATTAATTAGATAACTGAGAGTAAAATAAAAAAGGGGGAAAAAAAAGGTGATGCACACTGTCACCTGCCTAGTTTTGATATCAATCACTTTTTACTGCTACCATTAAAAGAGTGAATGTTTACATCTGGAAATACTTGCAGCATAAAAAATACACAAAAATTTATACTTTATTTTGCCATGTTATGTAGGCACTAGAAGGGCTGGAGCCAAAAGTACTACGTAAAATCATATAATCATTTGATTGAAAAAGACCTTTGAGATCAAGATAAAGTCCAACCATACAAAAGTGGTACTCATATGCCTTGCAATGTGTTCCTTAATGAAACCCCTATGAATGCCTGACGCCCAAAAGCAGAAAGCCCGGGGGGAGCCTGGGTGCCACCACAGTGCAGGTGACCCCAGGAGGCCGCAGGCCATTTAGGGAATGGGAGAACTCCTCTGTGAGGAGCTCAGTCAAGGCTGGGCAGATTTAATACAGCCTCATGGGCCAGGTTTTGCACTTCTTGCTGTATGGCCTTCAAAGACATTTGAACAATTGGCATTAAAGACTTAGGATTTTATGTTGCTCTTCTTTATATTATTTCCATATTCAGTGGGAATAAACTTGACATTGAGAAACCAAAGGTCAACCTGTTGTGGTTTTTCTTCTTGCACATTACTGCTAACAAGAAGCTGTGTCAAAGTGAAATTTTCTCTAATCTGTAGGGACAGTAGCTCAATACCCCGTTTTGCAGTGTTGTTGCCACAGATAGATCCCAACAGTGACCGAAACTTATTCAACCATTTTTCTGCTTCACAAGGAAGGTGGGTTCACCTGACTGTCTTTCATCAGTCTGAACTTTGACTAATATTCAAAAACACAGTAAACATTCACTTGTTACCATGTGCATCAGCACCGGTATTTGACAAAGACAGTCTTACATGAAAGATATCCAAGCTATGAGCCATGTTGTTAATTTCCAAAATCCACATGCAAATTCAAAGCCATAACTTAGCCTTTAAAGACATCAAATACCCTTTGAATATGAGGGGGGTAATGGTTTGTTTCAGCAGGCTCAACACTCCATTCAAACCTTTCAAAAGATGGTGCACCATTAAGCACAGCACACAGAAACTCATTTTGCAATTGCTTCCCCTCCTAATCTTTACGTATTCAGAAATAATTCAGCTGTTCTGCCAGCTCCAAGAGGTAAATAACTTCACAGTTATTGTTGAAACTGACTCAGAAAAAAAGATGCACCCTGTCAACCCTTTCCCAAGCCCTGGGCTTCTGCACAATCCAGTCACATCTGCACTGCGTACAGTAAGCAACCACATCTTGTTTTTAAGTCTTTACCACATCCTTTAACCTCTATTTCAACTTGGTGGGCCTAATTTAAGTAATGGTTTACTAATTACATGAAAAAGCATTAGAAATGCCTGCAAAACAAATCAGGAATCAAATCCCAGTGGCTACTTTGCCTCCAACGGGCTAATTTCCTTAGCTGCCAGATCAAAGGTATCACAGAGGGCACCAACTCGATGGCAGAATTCAAACCTGAGCATTATAGACAACCAAATGCCACTGATGAGCAAATCAAAACCAATAATTACAGCCTTTCAAAAATGCACAGGAAGTAAGAGGTTCATACAAATTCTACTAATAGCCTAGTTCTCTTTTGCTTCCAGGTCTGTTTAGTTAACATTCACTGTACCAATCAGGTGCAATACAAATGGGGATGAGGGAACAGAGCATCGACTAGTTTTATTCCAATATACAGGGCTGAAAAGCCTATTAACTATGTGAGATTACACACCATCCACAGGAAATGACTGTTGTTTTCAACTGTTAAATTGAAATTAATAGGGGGAAAATGTCACTGCTTTTAAAGCAATGGCCTAACAACTTCCTACATACTGTCTATGACCCAGAAGGGAACAAGATCATTTCTAAGGGCAGAATGGTAAATTTTATCTTCTGTATCAGTTAAAAACCTACGGTAATGAAAAGATATTCTGCGCTGTTCAAAACAAAACTAGGAGTGGCAAAATTAATAGAACTGTTCAGATAAGTTACAGTATGCAATAAACTGTCATTGGGTTTAGGTTATTTTATGCCTGGTTTTTAGACTTAAACAATACAAAATACAACAGCAGGAAAATGTGATCACAGATGCATGAATTTATCTGTTTTATCAGTTCAGTTCTAGTTTAAAGCAGTTTAAATGGGCATTGATAATGAAAGGCGATGGGACCAGATCAAATGGTGCAAGTGATTTGATTACCTCCATGCTAATCATCAGGGGTAGATTTAATTTAGAACAGAGCGATCACGTCTGACTGCAGTAAACAGCCCTGCACCTGCCTTCTGAGGTAACACCTTCACAAGAGAGACTGAGATCTGCTGTTTGCAAGGTTTTTAGCTAAATCACCCATTTTAAGCTGCTATTAATCTCAAGCCAAAAAAAAAAAGTTCAATAAAGAGAATAATACAAGTTTCTAGAACACAAAGTAATCACGTGATTAATAAAATCTGCCACAAATTCCCTCTAACGACACTGAAAAACATAACAAATTATGTAAACAAGACCTGGGGCTGACTTTAGTAGAGCAACCTGGACAAACCCACAGCAAAAACCACACGCCTGAAAGATTTCATCAACAAATCAACTCCAGTATTAACAAACATGCCACGGTACCAGATGTTTTATTTCTTCCATCTCTGTAAAAGCAAGGCTATTCCTATTTTGCTCTCTTTTTCAAAGGGACATACAATTCTGCTGCTGCATAGCAACAAGGGTTTAAATCAATACAAATGCAATCTCATTTGTCTCCAATATACTTGTGTCAAAACGTTAGGAACACAAAACATAATATAATGATGCAGACCATTACCTATCGATGAGGTCTTAATACTCTAAACAAAACTCAACTTAAATGTCAAGAGAAACATATGCAAAGAGGCTAAACTCCAGCAAAGCTCACACGCTCTTTACCAAAGTGCTGTATGCAAGGTGAGGGCAGACACCGATCACAGGAGAGGTGACCACAGCGAGAACAACGCTCAGACACAGGGGACCATGAAAGCCTTGGGGAATGACTGAAATAATCTCCACAAAATGAATGGCGATTCTGTGTAAGGCGATTTTGTAAATTCTCAAAACATGGCTTCAATGAAGTTAATATAAAAAAGATGATTAATTTACAGGGGGGAAAAAAAGGGGGGGGAAACAGTTGGCAAATTTTCATTTCTACATGATAAACGGCAATAACAACAGACTTAATACCAAGTTTTCCCTCATTTCTTGATTTTGGCAACTCAGAGGATCCCCAGCCTTCCAGCCATTCCTCCTCAGACCATTTCTTCCTCCCTTTTCACCTAACTTCCCTGACCCAACTGCTTCTACTGATCCCGTTCCTCAGAGCATTCTTCAGACTGATGACATCACAGAGTTTTGCTTCCTCGACTTTGCCTGCTCTGGCCTAGGGTTATTTTTTTAGAAATTGATACAGTAATTATAACTTTTTTTTATGATCTTTTCATAATTTTAAGCACCTACTTATGGAGAGAATTTTCACTTTTTGAGCCTGCAAAGACTGTATATATTAACAGACTTCCAAAATATTATCTAATTAGAATAAATTCAAAATATTTTGGCTTACTCTTAAGCAGATAATTTACAAAGATCTATCAGTATATAGAGAGAAATCAAATGCGTGCATACATTAAAAGGGAAAACAGATTCTCCAGTTTACTACTAAACAGAGATATATCAACTCAAATTGTTTAAAACAGAATCATTTCACTATCATTAATACCTTGACATAAAGCTAGTATTCTTTAAAATAAGGAAATGAACAGATTATTGGAAAATACCATCTAATCTGGAAGAGTTTGAAGCAATGTTTTGCAAAAACATGGCTGAAAGACCTCATGTCATATCAGATACCAAGTATACACAGTCATATTTTATAATAGCTGAACTTTTGACTCAAAAACTAAAGAATTTGAAAAAAAAAATCATGCAACTTGCAGTGTAAAATGAGTTTATTGTTCTAAAACCTAAAGTAATATATTTATAAAACATGGAATTAATTTATATTGGCAGTCCAATTTTGAAGTATATTACTGACCCTCAGATGACCAAAGATATTTAATATCCTATTCATGGACTGAAAAACACATAAGAAACAAGCAGACACACTTTTGCTTAACACCTTATTATAATGTTTATTCAAAAAAGTGCACTACACTCTTCTTTTGTGCCAGTAAAAGAATTACTTTTGCATGATGATGCTCAATTTTTAATATAGAGGAAAAGATTCATCACAACGTAAAAACACAATCATGTCAAAATTCTTTGGAACAAAGTTCATAACTTGAAAGTTCAAAGGACAAATAAGCATATTTTCTGAATTTCATTAAGCAAGTATTTAACCTTGAACTTACTAATAATAAGGCAAGATGATTAGCACGTCTAAAGTCTAGTTTGTGTTATATGGGCCATATGTTTGAACTCCTGTATAAAAGCCAGCAGTTACACTTGACCACCAAGATTTCTCCAAACTAATTTTGGTCTGCTATCAGCATCGAGGAGAAGAGGCAGAACAGCAGCAACATCTTTAAGCTAAAATACCAGAGGCAGCACTTGACTGCTCAGGATGTTTTTACAAACCATTTTGAAGCAACCCCTTGCTATACCTTTACCTGGAACAGCATTTCTGAAGTAGCAGTGCAGAAATTGCCATTAACTACTGCAGTAGGAATACTTCTCAGGAAAATTGCTGTTTTTCTAATCTTCTCAACTGCACTTAACGGGATATATTCTGAACACACATTTTAAATATAAACCAGCTGGAACACAAGTTTGCCTTGATGCCTTTTGCAGTTGCAAAAGAGAGAATTTGATGTTAAAGGCAAAAGTATACTAAGAAGCTGGAAAATACTATTGTAAATAAACTGCAAGTTTATCTTTCATAAATTATACATTTTTCATAATTGCTTGTCTAGATAAAAGTAATTAATTGTGTGATATACCATATACATATATTATTAAAAGATCATAGACAGCTGATATATAGTATAAATAGTTCAGCATAAAAGTTAAAAGTATTATTCAGTTCTGTGTGGTAATAAGGGATGTACCTAATCCATTAAGGAGGCTCCTGAACAGAAACCTAAAGGAAAGTTTTAATTGTTTGGGCTTTTTCTAGCATTTTACATGAAGCTGACTTCACGTTTTGCTTGGCACTTTATATTTCAATGAAGAGGGAAAATGCCTAGCCACAGTCCCAGACTCACTGTGATCAGTGACCTCAAACTAGCTATTACTAAAAAGGATGAGTATACATTACTACAGCACAAACGCTTCAAAACACAGCATCATCAGCATTGTGTTTATAAAGAGTTCTCTCAGACTGGCATTCTTTTCTGTGTTGCAGAGAAACAGAAATATACCTCTTTAGTTTTACAATGTTGAATGTAATCATCCTTTCAACATAAAAACTAAAAAACCCACAAAAAACAAAAACCCACTAAAAAAAATTTGGTTTTTCTATCAAGGAATGTAAAAAATGATTAAGGTGAATCATTGTATCCAGAGACCTCTATTATGGAGGGGAACTAAGTAGGGACCAGAGAGAAACTGTTTTACATTTTCCTTGATCAGAGATATACAATCATTCTATAGAAGAAGGCAGTTATGATTGATTATTCTGTTTATTAGAACTGCAAGTAGGCTAGATAAAAGGAAAATTAATTTATGCATGCAGCAGTTGAGCTAAGCTTATTTAAATCGATTTAGGTTGATGATAAACACAATTCATGTTACAGACATTTGGAATGCTTGCTAAATCACACTGTAGCTCATGGAGCAACCAATTAACAAATGTTAACCATCTCAGATAAAACCAAAATTACAAACTCACCTTGTTCTATTATAACAGAGATATTGTTTGGGAGAGTGCCTTTCCTGTTATCCCCCTATTTTCCGAGTAGGTACCATCCACATGAACCCAATCTCCTGAACCATTTGTTAGAAGACACAGCACTATACAATTCTGGGAAGCCATCTCATGTGTGAAGGTCTGAACACAATATGGAATGGGCTTCACCCCAGTTCATAGCTGAACTTTCCAAGGGTGCTGCAACCTAAGCTGAATTCACTGACCTGGGCAAATTTCTGCATTTCTGCCCAGACAAGTGAAGCAGACTTTGGGTAGATGAAGACATACTGTTTACCTGCCTGAAGTCTCTGCTGAGTAAACTCAGAGGAGCAGTTTGGAGCAACGCAGAGCTCCACTTTCCCTACCCTGTGGCATGGTGTACACTCATGAAGGTATGCACCTTTTACTTTCTCTGGCACTCCAGGTGAACTAAATATATACTTAATGATTTTAAAAAAAAATTGCCTTTCTCCACTCTCCAGATCTATTACTACAACTTTCAAGTGACTGGCATGTGGTATCTTAACGTGCCCTAGAAATCAAATGATAGAGTATGGGATTGTCACAGTCCAGTCCTAAAAGGTCTGAGCTGTGCCGTAAATAATCACCAGCTTAGTTTAAAAAAAAAATCAAAGGATAAGGCATTTTATCACATTTTGAAATGCTAGCATCCTCTTTACTACCATCGAAATCTTGGAATCTTAGTTATGTCAAAGAAAAAAGATTTAAAAAATAAAGAGCAATAATCTTATTTCACTATGAGTAGTTTGAAACCCTAGAGCATAAAAGAAAGGCTCAAAACAAGTACCTCAGAAGGCAGACAAGACTGAAAGTTTCCTCATCTCTCAGCAGCATGCAAAGGCGTAAAATAGACAAATTCAAGTTCTAGCTAGGGGCATACTTTTTTCTGACTTGGTTGATAGGCCAAAAAGTACTAAGTAATATTTTATGGATGAAAATCACAGGTCAGTTAACCATGATTCACCAAGTAACAAGAAAAGTATTAGAGATTATGTAAATAAAGCTCTCCTTTAGCCATAAAACAGCTCCAAATTTTAAAGAATGCCCATGTTATTTTAAATACGTTTATTTTAAAAATATTATTACAAAATTGTTTTCAGTGACCAGAAAATGTGCCATGTGACCTTTAAGAATAACCACACTATGAATAGTAAATGCTGAGTAGTCAGAAGGAATAGTTCATGTGCATGCCCATAGGTGCAATATTATTTGATGAGCATACTTGAAATACAGTTTTAGAAATCACAATCAATAGAAAGGTTATTAACTAAACCCAAGAATTATAAAGGATATTGTTTAAAAGCAGATTGATTTTTCTAGTCCATAAATCTAACTGACCAATAAAATGATTTGGTGGCATTAGGTGCCAACAACTGTTGTTAACATATGGAAAGCCTGTGCAGTGTAATTTTTGAAGTTCTAAATAAATTCAAACACAGGATTAAAAATCAGTAATCATAACAAATTATAAAAAATTTTAAGAAACAGTATGCACGGGTATATTATGGTACTTTTCAAACTCATGCACTTGCAAGCCAACTTTTTGATTTTAATTTATTTTCCTTGAATAAAATGCAATGTTGTTCTTAGGCAAAAAGAAGACATGTATTTCATCAAAATAAAACATCTTAGTGCTGACTTATGTATAACAAAACATTCCTCTCAAACACACCAAATGAATGCTTCTGAAAAAAAGTATTGTTCCGGAAATATTTTCTTAAAAAAATTATGAACATTTTCTTATGTGCCTTTGTACTTTTACCAACAACAGTCACAACTTGCACTATCACATTTCATTTGTGGCATTCTTAAACTGCACCTATGGCAAGCTTCTTGAACAACAGCAACCTGCGAATATGTTTGAAGTATCTTCCACTACATCCTATCCATCTCACTCTTAAATTCAAAGCAACTGCTTCATACAATAAACATCAAATTAGCAAAGGGTGTCCTGCTTCTTCCCAGGTATTATGTGCATATGCCTACTTTTTCTAACTGAACTTGCCCAACCTTCCATTTTTCGACATCTAATTTTGCCTCATCTCTCTGTTTCATCTTGCTTTTTAGATGTTTTTTAGTCAAAATACTGTAATTCCCAATGCATTTATACAATATATCACACATGATCTTGCTAAAGCCAATCTCTCATCATTGCCCATTGTCATACCCATCATAGCAGTAACAAACAATGACAGTAAGAATGCATAGGACAAAACTAACATGACCATATTATGTTAAAACAGCTTTTGGTTAGTCTACTTAGTGGTTTTTGGCCATGATTTTCAAAAGCCACAGCTAACATGGGGAAATAAGTATGGTGCCTACTTAGTGGAACATATTAAAGTGATCTGACCCTCATATTGTACAAATTGTTGGCCTAATTCAAACAACTAAATTAGTAAAACGCAACTGAAGAAATTTCTGTGATCCATTCTCAGGCACAAAAGAAGATCCACTAAAAATTATTAATAACTTTGTAAAATCATAATGTTTTTGTCTGCTTTGGGTTTCCTCTGTCTGGTTCAGATAAATGATCACTACAGAAGTGCCCGAGCAGATTTGCACTGTTGCTCCTAAAAAAATCTCCAAAATTGAACAAGGAGTTTCTGTAACATTTAATGTAAGGAATCCACATGACATTTTCCTGGAGCTTCTCTCTTTGAAAACAGACATTTTCTCCATGCATTGTCTCCAGACTGGTCAGAGACATTCTCCTGCAGAGAGGAAAGTCTCAGTGACACTACGAGACAGGAAAGTACTCGCTCTTTGTTACAGAATTTCTGGCTAGTGAAGACCCAGCTGCATTTTTTCAGCAGGAAAACGTGAAAGAGATCCTGGAGATCTGATCTTCGGAGTGACAGAAAGCAAAAAGATTGATGATCAGTTATTGGTTATGTGTCTGGTGAGAAGCTGAGAGGTTCTGGCCTTTGGATCAGCAACTGGCATGCATGGTGAGGAGGAGCCGTATTTAGGCAAAAAAACTAATCTCACTGACATGTGGTTACTTTTTGATTAAGAATAACCTAGGGCAGACAAGAAACTTCTCATGCCTGGGAGGTGGAGAAACTGGTACAATACAAACTCAACCCTACACACGGACACCTGAGCAGAGAGAAGAGTCAGAGGCCAAGGAAACAGGCAAGAGAGGCTGTAAAGTCTTGTTTGGGAGACATGTTGCACAGTTATCACTCGAAACTGTTGTGGAGGTCTCCACTAAGTGAAACATTAAAACCAGTCTTCTAACTTTTCAGGAAAAGAGAAACTGACAAAAAGAAATACTCTACATTATTGGTACCATTATCTCTCAAAATTCAAGAGCTTGACACCCTGGCTTATCAGGAACATAAATACCATGCCAGCAGATCTCAGAAGGATATAATGTTGGCAACACGAGATAAAGCAAACCACTAAACCCTATCAGAGAGCTGGATGATCTGCTTAAGTATGTATTTGTAAAACATGAGAAGAACTATAATGGTGAGGTCTAAGCTAGAAATTCCAGGCAGTAGTAATGCATCAGGCACTCCCAAATTTTATTCCTAAAATACTTTTTCATATACCAAAATGATAATTACACTCTGGGCCTGTGTATTCAATATGTAAAGTTTAGATAATAAGCATGGAAGTTCACTGGCCCACTAAACTAGAGAAAAATTTTGCATTTGGGAGAAAGTACCAGGGTGAAAACATGGAAGGACTCTCCTTACTCCACAGCCATCAGGGATCAAGGGTCACAATAATATAGTCCAAAAAAGCTGAACTGTGACAAAAAAAATAATCACACTCCAATTTTGGGTAATGGGTGTAATCAGAGTAAAATATAGATTACACATTAAAAACCCAACAAAAACAACTCAGCTAGAAATTAATTCCAATATGAAAATTTGAGCTAAAGAAAACAGACAAGAAAACAGAAGGCATCCAGCTTCTGATTCATATTTTAAAGGAATACACACTATGCAAAAAAACCCCAAACATACATTTTCTTGTCTGTAAATAGAAAAAAAGCGTTTTTACAGATAAGGAGGCCATTAGTAACCAAAACAACTGTTAAAAGACAACTTTAAATTACAAAATGCTGATAATTTGTGCCTTGGAGTCTAAAAAGTGTTTGTGAGAGTATCATGTCAATAACGCTAATTTTCAGTACATTTTGGAACACCAAAGAAATTCAGCAAGACTTCTAGCATTTTCTGCCAATATTTGAGGTTGGTAAGCAGTACAGCCTCAGTAGTTATAGAGCTCTAAGTCATCATTAATCTCAGGCGAAATAACCGGCAAGCTAACAAAGGATAAATTCACAGGGAAGTTACATGAATAAAACTGATATGTCAACACCATTTTATAGCAACTTCCTAAAAAACAGAGCATTTGAGGAGTAACAGAAGTTACTCCTTAAATGAAACACATAGGCTTTTGAACAGCAGTTACCTCACAGCCAAACAAAACTCAGAGTAAGAAATTATTATCACTATCATCAAATCTGACTAAGATATAGATATAAAAGAGTAGCTCCTAACAGGAAATAATAATTGAAGAAGTGTTCTGCATTACTCCAATAAAAACATCCAGTACTTTCTTAACATTATTTAAGAGTATCATCAATGATACAAAGGTAAATAGTGTTGATAGCAGTTATGGCATGAGAAATGTCAAACTGGTTAATAAAGGTAGCAGAGTGATTATTCAGAATAACATGGATTTCCCTGTATGATGGACACAGTACATTCCAGCCAACTGGACTTATGTAGCAAGCAAGAAAGAAACAATGCAGGCAACATCCAGAAAACAGTGACTAGAAACCACGAGCTCACAAAATACATACAATCTTCATGGCATGGAAACAAGTCAATACAAATGACTGTGAAACCTTTTGCAACAAAAAGGAGTAATAAACCCCACCGATATGTAAGCGCAAATGACCAGAGACACCACTTTCATTCACAGCATTAGTGATACTAGAATAGTCAATACAGCTGTATAGTTCCCGCACTGCTTTCCCAAAAATGGCAAAGATCTTGCTCTTTCTCCATAATCCACCAAAAAAGGGGAAGAAGTCTGTACTTTCTTAAGATGTTAACCAGAACGCCCCACATGCTGCTATTAGCTCAGTGAGGGATTTAGAAACTTGTGTGAAAAGGGGACTGCAGCAACTCGAAGAGGCTGCAGAGCACCAGTGAATGTCACACGAGCACAGCAGTGGTCCCTGATGCATTGCAGCAGAGTGAGATTGCTCAGGCCTAGAGACGGGGCAGTACTGACACTGGTGTAGGTACACTGGTCAGACCAATCTTACCGCTGACGTGTTTTGGAGTTATTTCCTACCACAGCAATTACTTAACACCAAAGCCACTTAAAGAAGTGCACAGTGCTTCTTTGCTTAAAAGCAACCCTGGCTAAATGTAGACTTTTTTGTCAAATGCCTCTTTCGAGGGAGCTGGACAGCTGTAGCTGTAAATGACAGCACTGGCATGTGCACAGGAACTAACCACCTGGACGGCTTCCCCAGGGAATGACCTGACAGGCAGCTGGACAGGAAGGAAACAGTGCCCTGGAGGCAGCCTCTCATTTGGCAATTGCTTTTGGCTTACCTGGTCGTGAGACCCCCGAGCTGCTGAATGCTGCTCCTCGCAGGCTGCTGTCAAGAGTCTGGGGGTTTGAGTTACCATGGAGATCACCACATCTGACAGCTGAGGGGGCTGCAAGGAGAGACAGACATAGCCATCAGGATGGTACAGTGTCCATCACCTCATCAAAACACAGGCATTTGTCACTCCTTTCCTTTTGCTTTTGGCATTCACCAAAGTACTGGCTCCCAAGCTAAGTGCTTTGGCAGAATCTGAAGGCCAAAAAACACACTGCCAATCACACAAAGAACTAGAGAGAAAGGGCAAGGCCTCAGTGACACACAGCCCTTTGCAAAGGCGTGCACTTTTTCAGGAACCTGGAAGAATCCTAACACACCCTGAGCCGGGCTCAACAATTATCAGTATCTCTGATCAGGTACAACAAGAGCAACCAATTCACCCAGAAGCGCTGCTGGGCGCAGGACAAACACCAGCGCGCGGCCTCAGAGCAGGGGGATGCACGCAAGGGCCCCCTCAGCTTCCAGGGGCACTGATTGACCACCTCTTCTGAGCAAGAGAAAATAAGTAGGCAAAAGAAAATGCCTTCTTAAATGTTTTTGGGGAAAAGTCTAAGGGCAAGCATTTATGAAAATCAAACGTGAAAGACAGCCTGAATTTCTTCTGCAATAATGAGCCTATCTGCAGGCTTTTCTATGTCTGCCACTGAGCATGATGAGTAAAGCCTTATTTCTTATTTCCTCTGCCATTTGAGCACCATGTATCTTGACTAGTTTCCTACTCCTCTGTTTCAAACCTTAAGTCTTATGCTCAATTTTGGTCTATCTAATCTAATAATTAAATGTTGTAAAGTGAAATGAGATATTCATTGGAGACTTCTAAAATTAATTATCGTGTTACACAGAAACATCTGACAGCTTTTGTTGGGGACAGAGTTAATTTTGTTCCTAGTAGCTGCTACAGTGCTGTATTTTGGATTCAGGATGAGAATATTGTTGATAACACACCAATGTTTTAGTTGTTGCTGAGCAGTGTTTACCCTGAATCAAGGACTTCTCAATGTCTCATGCTCTGCCAGTGAGCAGGTGAACAAGAAGCCAGGAAGGAGCATGGCCAGGACAGCTGACCTGAATTGGCCAGAGGGATAGTCCATACCACAGAATGTCATGCCCAGTATATAAACTGGGGGGAATTGGCTGGGAGTGGCTGTTTGCTTGGGAATGGACCAGGTATTGGTCAGCAATTGTATTGTGCATCCCTTGTCCTTTTTGGGTTTTATTGCTGTCTCGTGTTTTGTTATCTCTCTTTTAATAATTATTATAATTAGTACAATATTTTACTTTATTTCAATTATTAAACTCATCTTAGCACATGGGTTTTACCCTTTTCTGATTCTCCTCTCCATCCCACGGGCTGTGTAGTACTCAATTACTAGATCAAGTTAAACCACAATAATGATATATTAAGTATAACTTCCTGATATAATCAATAAATAACATATTTAAACACATAATCAGGAAATACTTTCATAAACCCAATTCTAATTCTCAGTCTGCAGTACGACAACACATTCTCATTCAGTTTACTCTGAGATGAGTACACCATCTAACCAAATACAACTACTCACTAGAGAAAGAGTTACATCTATTCTAGTTGAAGGTGAATGACTACATAAGGCACACTAAATGCCTGTTTAAGCATCACAAAGTATTATCAAGACATCAGCTAGAAGTTCATAGTTTTTCTGAGTTAGTCTATTGAATACATACAAATCTCCATCTGTGTGGCTACCTATCTAATTACCTATCTAGTTCTCAGATGGCAGTCTGAGATGACTCTTCTCTTCATCCCATCCTTTTTTTTTTAACTTACAGATTCATAGAATGGTTTGGGTTTGAAGAAACCTTATAGATCACCTAATTGCAATCCCTCTACCGTGGGCAGAGACACCTCCCACTAGACCAGGTAGCTCAAAGCCCCATCCAACCTGGCCTTGAATACTCCCACAGCTGAGGAACCCATGACTTGTCTCCCATACAATTTTTCTGGAGAGAATATTATGTTTAGTCAAAAAATATAATGTACTCAAGAAGCATAACTCTGTGTAAATACAAAATCTCAAAATCCAAACAATTAGGGGATTTTTCTGTTACCACTTCTCCATTTCTTATGGAAAATTTTTAAGAGTTATATTATATTAAAATCATCTCTATTCAATACTCTGACATTATGCGAGGTGACAGTAACTAACACATACTGAGGCTGCTGTCATGTCAAATACCAACAAAATATCTGTACAGTAGGCTTCTGTAAGATTTATGAAGTTTAAAGGACACTGTGGAATACCAGAAACACATATTCTAGCACTGTAAATGGAAGCACAGTTACTGAAGAAATTCTATGAATACTTTCTATCATAATTATACTCATAAATTGGTTGGGTCACGTTTTCATTTGTTCTGTTTACAGATCTAACAAACTGGATCCCAGGTGGTTTTTATCAGTGACAGGATCACTTAAAGGCTGTTCATCTTCCCATGCTGCTACAGAGCAGGCAGAAGGCATCAGTGCAGGTAACACTGGTAACACAGGCTGGAGAAGCTAATCAAGGCCCTTAATAAGTCCAGTTTGGTTACTATGCCAGATAACGTTTTGGTAAAAAAGTTCATACTAGCTTTCTATTGAAAAAATTAAAAAAAAAAAAAAAAGGAAATAAAGGTAGTGAAAAGATACAATTTCTTTATTATTATTTTATTACCAGTAAGTGTCATTGACACTGAAAAGTTACATAAGTTTCCCTTATGGCTGGGTGAGAGCATGTATTGATGATTGAAATAACTGGTCATGCTAGCAGAGGTCCTGACCCATAAGGTTTTACTCAACAACAAAAGAGTTTCTTCAGATCTGATTTCATACAGAATTAAGTATTAACATGAGCTTTCAAATAAACAGTATGAAACGACAGAAAATGTTCCTTTAAACGGTCCTTGGTGATATTAGCATTAAAACCTGTGTCTATTTATAACACGATAAAGTCTTCACAATTTAGAAAGAAATTGGAAAAAAAATGCCATCACCAGAGATCTCAGTGATTAGAAAGTGATTAGAAAACTGTAGAAAATACCTTAGTACAAAATACCCGGACAGTTCAACCTGTATAGTTTATCACAGAAAAAAATAAGATGACCTAATTACAATACCAAAGTATTTTCATGGGGAGAATATTCTAAGTACCAGCTGGGCTGGCTTGTTATTCTAACAAAGAAAGGCGTGCATAAAACAAATAAGCACCTGGAAGCTGACACCAAATTCAAATGAGAAATAAAGCACATGCTTTTCATCACCTGTGACTAACCATTAGTGCAGCTATCTAAAGGAGAATGAGGAGATTCTCCAGTTGCTGATGTCAATCTTTTGTGGGACTTTTCTAAAAGATGAGTTTTTGTGAAAATTCAAGATACCTTATAGTCATATACAAGTTACTGGGTTTCATACTGATAAGACAAAAGATTCAGAAAATTCCAGAGACAAGTGGACTAAGTTCTGCTATGAATAATATTCTGGCTTCTAATTTAGGAAGCTTATTCTTTCCTCCATGAGCTGAAAGGACCCAGTCACAGGAGTGGGGCAGAAGAGCTCTTCACAAGGGTCACTTTGGGCATCAGTAAGACGACCCAAGGCAGGCAATACAAATGACGCTCTCTGAATCTGTGCATAGAGCAATAAATAACAGCGCTTCATGTTATTAACTACTTGCCAGTCCCTCTCTATGGGCAGTCCCATACCTAATTACCTGTGAAGAAAAGCTTTCTTCCTGTGAAGAAAAGCCATCTGATCAGGGTGTTTCAGTGGGTTAGCCAAGCAGTTCCCCATCTCAGCCAAAATCCAGGAGCTGCTGTGGCCCTGCAGCACATGCTTCCAGCTCTCTCCCTGAATGAGAAGCAGCCTCACTCCAGGCACACAAGTAATACGGGCTTCTTACAGAAGGGACAGTGAGAGAAGAAACAGAAATAAAACCAAGAAGTGGCCTAAATGTTACACTGAAGTGCTCACACAGGTAGCAACTTCTAAAAATTTTGTCCCTTAAGCAAGGGACATGGAGAGATATTAGAAGTGTTACTTTAGCTAGCGTTGGTGTTATTCTATGCCTTGGGCTGCTAAGCTGCCAGGAAATGTAACCGTGTTTAAGTATAAACCAAAACTAAAAGTTTAAAAATCTCATTCATTTTTACTAATTGTAAATCTGGTACACATGATTTGACTTTGGATTTACACTATATTTGAAAACGCATAAGTCAACAAAACAATGCAAACGCATTCACTGATCCCCTACTCCACTAGACACAATCTCCATGAAGCCAAACTATGGAAAAACCGGACACCAACTCTCACACAGGCAGCCAATGTATCCATGAACTTACCAACCACCCCGTTTACATCAGAAGTGCCAATTTAATTGAAGAAGAGTAACACTTCCTTCCCCACAGCACCAGCCAGGACAGGGCTGAGGACAAGCCAGGCGTCAGTGCCCAGGGGCACAGCACCATTTACACTGAGAGACAACAAAGTGACAGTCCAGAAAGGAGGACTGAACACGGAGCTGCCCTTAGTAGACCACAGCTGAAACACTGCATTTATCCTCTGCTTGGTATGTAGATTTCCTATGGCAAGCACCTGTGTGACTTCAGGAAACTGAAACTGGGGGCCGGACTTATAGGAGGCACTTGAAATCATGAGCTGTGCAGGTGGCTCAGGGCAAAGAGCACCTAAACAGTACAGTTGTTTTACTCTTGATTTAAACTCAGAGTAATTGCCCACATTATTGGGGAAGACGCTTTAGTAAATCCTACTCAATTCCTCTAAATAGATTTACATGCTTTATTATTTTTCCATTCTGATTTATGTTTAAATACTATTTCTGCATAGTTTCAGCTAAATTATTTTATTTCTTTTTACTAAACAACAGAGATGAGGAGAAACCAAACCAGCGTAATAACTATTCTGTTTCAGTACATTTCTCTTAACTCTGTTTTATAATGAAAAAAAACCCAAACCAACCACTAATTGGGTGACTGATTTATTTCCCCCCACCCCACCCCTTTCTGACTTTTAGAGGCATTGGAAAGTTTAAAAGCTAAACAGGCCATCTTCAACAAACACTGAATTACAACAAAACCAGTTGGGAAAGAAATGCAGGATACCCAGTGCACACCATGAGTATTTTGATTTCTTTCACACTGATAAACAGCTGTAACATTTTCAAACTACCCCTAGGGGAGTATACTTGTAGTAAACCATTACTATATAGAAGATTCTAGCAGGACATCAATAATTATGCCACCCATCTGCAAAAACTAACCTAAAACGTCTTTTCTAAAGCAATTCCTAAAAAGTGTGCAAACCAGTGAAGAGAACATTCCAACATTTGCAAAACTCCTGCTGATTTTCTAGGGGTTTAGTTTCTTCATGGATTAACATTATATATAAATATAATCACATTGGTATAAGCACAGCTGTGGCTCCCCTGGGGCACAAGCAGCAAGTATCCGTACATGGCTCAGGGATGACACTGCAGTCACGTGGAGCAGAAACCAGGACCACCACTTTCAGCACAGCACAACGCACTGGGTTTCTCTGCCATGTTTGCACAGAGTACCTATGCACTGGAACTGCAAACTCTGCTCAGAAAAACCCACACAATCCCTGAATATTAATGTATTTGCCCTATGGTCTTTTAGAGTAAATAAACACTACACTTACGTATCTATCATTCCCCCACAGCTGCTTCCTCTAAAGGAAGTTAAGAAAGGCTTTTTATTTTAAATCTACCATAAACAAATGCTCAGATGTGACAAAGGAAACGAAGTCATGAATCAGTCAAAAATCAAAAATCAACCTTGAAATAGATCTTCATTATAATACTAGTGAAAAAGTTTCCCCATGGTAAAATCTGAGCCAAAGCAACAAAAATAGGCTCAGAAATAACCCATTTCTTCGCACAAAAACTTAAAATGCTTAGACTTGAAAGCCTCTCCCCAGAATATATCAGTCTTCGAGGTGTAGCTCACAGTGTCTGCGCTGCCACTTTGAAGCGTCTCCAGGGAAAACAAAACTGCAAATGGAAACTCTTCTCATGTTTCATCTTAACTAACTCTGTCAAAGCTAGCGGACATCATGAAATTAAGCATCTCTCATTAGTTTGGATATATTCTGCTACGCCTTTTACCCAGGCTTCTCCAGGGATAAATTAACTCTTAGCAGTCCAAACAGTGACTCAATCCAACCAGTCTTTGAGCCAGACCGGAAGACACAGTGACAGCACCAATGCTCACAATCATTTACTTTGCCTGTACAGGCACTTCAACAGTGTTAGCTATTTTCTGCTTCAGCTGTGTAGTTGAGTGTAGCAGATATTCTCTCTACCACGTGCAATAGTTTCACAGATAGGAGATACATGAGTTATTGATAGGCCTGAACTTTCAGTGGTAATAATGAATTTATGAAAAGCTTAGCTGTCAGTAACCAAAGCAGGTACCAAGACTGCAAATGCTTAGCACCGCAAGGGGCTTTTTTACAGTACCCAGAGGGACTCATGGGTGCTGTGGCCTACAACACAGCAATTTGATTATTTTTTATCAGAAAGATTTATGCATATCAAATAGCACAACATTTATTTTATCAACCCTCAGGCAAACCAAATGCCATTTTTCTAATTAACAAGTCCATATTTAAAAAAAAAAAGAAAAAACCCAAACTTCTCTCTTGACAGTAACTCATGAGATTTCTGCTGAACTTTATAAAACATGAAACAAATCCCACAGCATGTCTAGGGCTGTTGTGATGGAAACATAAAGAAAGGAGTTTAATTATTAATTCTGTGATAGTGCAGGTAGGTGGGAAAGAATTATCCTCCTCAGAAGCACTGAAGTGTAATCCTCTCATTTGTCTATTTAGCTCTACCTCAGGCAAAAGCATGGAAGAAGAAACAGAAAAGAAGAAATGCGTCCTCCTCTGCATGGCCCCAAAAAGTCACCATTACATGATTTAAAAGTGAGTGCAAGATTAAAAAGAAAATCACACAATTTCATTTAATTCAGTAATTTAACTTTTGCCCCGAGTAGACCTGTCATTCTAACCTAAGAAATGAACTTTAAAGTCTTTTGCCCCCAGTTGTGCAAATACCACATTGCTTTCAGCACGCACATTTTGGAGGCACCCAACTGCAGAGCAGTACAAGAAAGGATTTACTGTTTCCCACATTTGAATGATGCAAAGTCTGTAGAGTTTTCTCAAGGTGCATCACTAACGTGAATTGCAGCCTGTGGCAAAGAGACAAAGCCAGTACAATTTTCTGAAACAAGGTTTAATACGTGTTGCCAATATCACCAGCTTTGGTTTGGATTAGCTGTATTTCCAAGAGATTTTGAAGGTGGGATACGATGGGCACTGGGATAATACAATCTTCATGTTGCGGAGGCATCAGTAATCACGGCAAGGTCAGGCTTTAGGAGAAATTACGACAAACAACTCAGGAGGAATGGAGATGGCAGGCAGTTTGGACATGTCACATGGGATTCGGGCAGCAGTTTGTCCCCAGAGGACCTTTTGAAACTTCGTCTTGGGTGGAACTTCAGCTACACATCATTGAAACAAGATGCATATATCTGCGCAGTAATTAATATATTTAAGTCACATTTTCCCCTTACATTACAGCAATTGTATGAAATGCTCTAGGCTAGAAGCTGCTGATTCAGGAAATGGATCAGAAGCTAACTAAAATGCCTTTCTAGTTATTGATTCCTGTTCTCTGTTTCATGTCAACTTCCTAGAATCCATCCAACACAAGCACGAAAGGGTAATGAGTTTCTGAACGCACACACTAATAGTGCACACTGCATCAAAGCTTTCAGTAATTGCCTGGATGCTGCTTCCCAGCAGTACTAAACAACTTAAATATAATTAGCTGGAAGCCCTATGGGCTGCATTTCCCCACTGGAACACCTCTTACACTAATCCATTTATCAGGCTGACAGATGACTGAATCACTGGCGCTATGGACCCATTCTACTAATAATATTTCTCAAGACCACATTTTGGTTTGTGCTTTATTGGGTACATTTTTGCAAAGGAAAAACCTGTATTAGAGTGGGGAAAGAACCAGACGTATAACACATTCATCTCTTCCCAGTACTCAACAATGTCGTTTGTTTGATTAGCCCACTAAGTATAAAATGCTGGAGCTAACAGGCAGAAAATGGAAATTAAATGTATGCATTATGGAACTGTACAATGCCAAAATTAGTAGAGAAACACACAAACACAGAAAAGACTTATGGAAGTTTTCCAGCCATTCAAAAGTTTAGAGAGGTTTCATAAGAGGACAATTTTCAGGGCATCCTTCCTGAAGATGGCCTGACTATAGAGGTCGAGCTAAATTTCTCCATGCTATTGTCTTCTTGTACATCCTTCTGAACAATAGGTGACAAAACAAGTTTAAAAACTGTCTGAATTATATTCAAAAAGACTTGAACTGAACATCATGCTGCCACAGAGCTATGTACTTTGGAAGCTGCTAGAGAATTCTCATGAAGGTACAAAAAATTTATTTAATTTCTTAGGCAGAATTTTCTGATGCTATAACAAAAACCATTTTATCCCTGGTGACTTTTATTTCCAGACAGGTTCCAATAAGTGGACCTCTGCAGAGGCTGAAATTCTGGAGACTGCAGGCAAGGTCTGCCGAAACGTGTCATGCTGTGAAAATCAAGAAATTGCAAAAATGTTGAATTGTCATCAAATTCTTTTAAATGATGAAAAAAATTACTCTAGGATGTTATACTCCTATGCTTTCTTTCTAACAAGTTGTGGCATAGGAAATAAAAAGGGACAAAGCTCATAGGAAGAAGGAGAAAAAAATAGGGATTTTAAAAAGAGGACTTCTAGATCCATTACTGCAGTCAATAATACATATTCTGGCTTGGAATCACAGGACTCAGCTAGAGTGGTGGCATTGTTTCATCTGTTTATTTCCTCTGGATGTTCTCATCATAGGCACAGAAAATCTTGATGTTGCAAAATAATAAAACAAGAAGCAAGGACTTCTTGTCCTTCTACAAACCTAACCAGTACGTTTGTAGGAGAGCCAACCATCAACATTCATAAATTCTCTTAAAAATAGTACTACAAATTAAAGTTAACCCATGGCCGCACCCTTTTACTTGGAAAGGTGGCCATCACTATGAATTCAAAGAGCGAATACAAAAACTACTTGAACGCTGAACAATGAAATAGATAACTCAAATATATGCAGTGATCTAAACAGAGTTAGCTTGTGAATCAAGCAGCAGCAAGACAAGGTACAGTCAGCACTTCTCAGGAGCAGCACTAACCATCCATCTCAGAACAGGGCCAAGGAATGGCAGCTGCTTGGACATTACCACACCTAATTTCCGAAAATGCAATCACGGGTCTTTATACTGCCTAGAAAAGTACTGAGCATGTTATTAAAAACTGAGCTGTTTGAGATTTCTTCTTGCAAACCCCAGAGCAGAAATCTCAGTTTCACATGCACTCTCCACCCACTCCTTCCCTCCGGCCTGAAAGTGGAAAACTCATCCCTGAGACACTGACACTTGCCTATCAGCCAGCCGACTTCCCTGTCGTACCAAGACAGCCTCTTCCTTCCCAGCCTCAGCTCCTTTGTTTAGTGTATTTTCTGCTCCCACAAATGGGCAGAGAGCATCCTGAGCAAGGGCTGCCCCGAACCATACGAACCTCAACACTTGCCAGTCATCCTTTCACATGAAATGCAGAATTTCACACTCCTGTTAACATAGACTCTTTTGAAGGGCAGTGGTACTGAGCAGAACAAAAGTCAGAACTAATCAAAAGAACATTCTGAAGTAAAAAATGTCAAAAAATTCTTCTCCGGTTTTTAGCCATTTTTAATAAAACAGATCATGGTCCTGAATTTCCAAGCAAAGAATGTAACATTGCCTTCATTTGTATGCTTTATGAATAAGCTGGCTTATTGTCAGTGAAGCGGAATTTCCTGGGTATTCATTCTGAGACAATTTTTTTTAATTCTTGAGGTAAATGATATATCTTTAAAGCTAATTATTACATATACAGATTCTTTCCTTTAAATCGGGGCAAATATACAGCAGCTTTACAGTTCAATAGCTACACTGAATTATTGAAGTTTCTTTAACAGAAAGAGAAAAAAAGAGTTTGAGAGGAATCATCTAAGCTTAAAACTTACAGCTGGAGTCATAGTCCACTAACTTCCATACTTTGTATGGAAGGAAGTGTACTCTTGGAAGGACATGGCATGCTAAGCAGTCAGATACTGTAAAAATGCAGAGGGTTTTATGAGTGCAAATAAATGTACGTTCTAAAAAGCATGGCAGAAGTGATCTAAAATGTTTATCTACAAACAGAACACTCATTTCTAATATCCATTTGAAAACTAGATTTTTATATTCAGTAAGTATTATCTTCAGCATTAGGAAGACAACGAATTTTCTTTCAAGACTACCTCTGTTCAGTCTCCATCTTTGGACTCCTGACCGGACCAAATCCAAAAGAGCTGGGACTAACCCCAAAGCTGGCCCTGCTTTGAGTTGGGTGTTGGATGAGGGATCTCCGGAAATCCCTTCCAACCTGAATTGTCATATGATCCTACAGCAATAATCTCTCCATACTAAAATTAAACATGCTTGTTGTGCTATTTATATAGAAACTAGGGAGCTTAATAAAAACCAGCAGGGCACAAACTTCCATGTTGAATCCAGACAGATCCAAGGCCTTAAAGGTATCAAACATGAGGCATTCTTTTTGATCATAGAAAGCTTATGCTGGTTAAGCAGCTGTAACAAAGCTAAGACTGATAACTAAAGATACAGAATGCTTTTCTTATACTGCAGATTACCTTTCAACATTACCTTTTCCTTTAACCTAAATCATTGCAGAGATACAGGAGTAAAAACCATTTATATTAAATTAAATTGCAGTTTAACTGTGAATTTTAATCTTCCCTCAATTAAAATGCATGACACATTAATAGGTTATACTGTCTGGATACGAAAAACACAGCTGAGAGAGAGTAGCAGCTAGTGAAATACACTAAATGAAAAAAAGAGCGGGAACATGAATTAATCTGCAGTAAACAGGGCTGCGAAAAACCTGAGCATTTCAAAACACACAGATGAAATAACCCTCCAACATCACACAGACTCAGTGGTAAAGAGCACTGGTCTGGGCCCATGGTCTGAGGAATCCAGTCCTCTGAGCTGGCCAGGAACCTAGGTAATTGCAACACATCTGAACTTTGTACTAAAATACTCTACGAGTCAGCAGGAGAAGTAAAATTTAATGGAAAAAACCCTTCAAAATTCCCATCTGCATATTACAGGAAATAATTTCGCTAAATCTTGGTCCTGTTGGTTCCTTAATCTGATTAACCTGATGGTAGATAATAGTTGTCTCACTATTACATGCCTTATAGGAATAAATGGGTATCCATACCTCTAACTGAGACAAAATTCACCTCTTTTGAAAGCATATATGAGAATTTTGACTACTATACATGAGAAAAGCTTGTTTGATTAATGAAATTAGGATAAACTCCTTTAATTAATATAGATAATGTTCTGTGCTTTAATGCAATTCTGATACCATATACGGTATGATCTAGCCATCTTTAGTTTATTTCAATTTTCTACCTACTTTAAGAGGTATTTTAGCTACTAAAGCTGGCAGATTTTTAATGATTGTCTAGACTGTACTTCACTGAAGGTGCACACAAAAAGAGTACTCAAAATCCTAGTGTTAGTAAATGGTATCCAAATGATTCAATCCATACGGGATTTATGGTCTCTATTTCATGGTATGTTCAGAAACAGTAAAGTTCAGTAAGTATGTTCCAGAGTCATTAGGGAAAAAAATCTGAATCAAGTGTCAAAACTCTAATTAAAAAAAAAAACAAAACAAAACCCAAGCAAACAACAAAAAAAAGCAAACCAAAAAACTAAACAAACTAAATGCAAAACCACACCAAATTTTGAAAATTCAACTAATTAGTTAAACTTATTGAAGAGGGAGAAGTACTTTTGAAAAGCAGAAAACCATTAGCTTGCTTTCCTTTTTCCTGAAGCTACCTTGGCCTTGCTAGTCCAGCACGAAAGCCCAAAGGTGCTGATTCTGTTGCTGCAAACATCATTTCTTGAAAGCTTGTAAGGACCTTGCAAGGAGCTTAAGAGTGGAAAGGGAAAAAGCTTTTATTACTTCCAGCACCGTGAAGTGTCTTCCATTGTTTAATGCTTACCTGTGCATTAATTTTATTAAACAAATTCTTCAAGGTCTGTTCAATAAACAGTAGTTATGGTTCTTGAAATGCTAAAGTAATAAATTCAGAACATCTGAAAGTCACATAGATCATGACAATTCTTCAAATTACAATGCAGACTTCTCTTACTTGTATATACATGTGTATGCCCTCATATAACACTGAACCTTCATTTACATTTTGTAGCACTGAATTTTATGCAGCCGATATGTGATGCTACTTTTAGTCGGCATTAAAAGGTGATTTTTTTCCCAGGGTCTCAGAAGTGCAATTACCACTGACTTCAAAATGAAAGGGAAGTGGCCTGCAGTTCCGGAAACCTGTCAGTCTTTTCATCTTGGAAGCTAAACTCTCCTTCTGCAAATTGACAGAACTATGAAAAGTGAGAGCAAGTATTACCACAGAAAGACATCTGCTTTTATTGTGCTGTATTAAATGAAACAGAACCTTTTTATTTCATGACAGAACATGTCAGGGATGTTCAGGCCACTTAACTTTGATTCCAACTTAAGTATATGTATATGGATGCTGATGCCTACAGCTGGGTATGAAAATTCAGTCTTCATTATAATGAGTGGTTTTCTGCTATTACATTAGAAGAAAAAGAAGGACCTAATTGCAAAAGGCTCACTGAAATCAAAGAAGAATTAGAGCAACAGCAACAAAAAAAAAAATCTTTAAGAGTCTTTTCACATCTCAGTTTACAGATTTTATTTACATTTAAGTGTTTTAGTAAGATGCAAGGTGTTAAGTCATTTTTTGGCCTGGCCTTTGAAATTGTTTAGGGAAATTCAGGGGCATAGGCTTAGAAGCTTGGCTTAGAAATTGGGGCACAGGTATTAAAAGGTTCATTTTCATCAGGGTAGCACAAAGTCTAGAAATTTTCTATCCATTGTAGTGTGCAATTTCAGGCTGTTGTCGTGCTTCTTGTTCTGAGTGAAGCTTCCCTGGTGTAGCCTTATTCCCTTGTTTCTAGTAATCACTCTTCCCTTACATTCCTGCTGAACACCCTTGCCCCTCAGTATCTATGGAATTAACTGCTCATATCAAAATGAGCCTTATTAAAAGAGTTCAGAGAGTTGGTGTTAAAAAGCAGTTAAACTAAGCCATATTGCAGTGAGCAAATCAGGTTAGGGAGTGACTACATGATCAACCAAATCTCATGGGAGCAATACTGAATAGTTGTGGACAGTGGGGGATGGGAGCCTATTCAGCCAGATCAGCTGCTGCCAGAATAAAATGTGGGAGACAGAGAAACGCCTTCACTCTTAGGTTTTGTTCTTTTCTTTTCCCAATATTCAGGATCCTGTAATTTTTATTCCTGATTCAGACTGCAAAGTTTCCTCAAAACAATTACCCCCTCCATCAGTACCTGTGTTCAGACTTGTGAGGCACACGGATATGGTAACTAAAAAACCCCACCCAAACCAAGTGCGCCCCACCACCCTACCCCCACCACCACCTCAGCAAACCAGCAGGGTGTTTAAACACAGTCATCCCGGCGTCCTCAATTCACCTTGTTATGGCACCTCCAGTTGCTGCAGCACAGATGGGATGCAACATCTCCCACTGTTTGGGGACTGCCCCTAAAGGTGAGCCATATGTTTTGCAATACCTAGAAACAGCAGGATAAGATAAGGAAATCTCTGCAGCCTTAAGGCAAAGTTGCTTTGATTTCACTCCTTTGTGTCCTGCCTCCTCCCCTCTGCCTTTTTTTTTCTTTTTTTNATTTATCTGGGTTAAGCCTACAGAAAACAAAAATCCAAACAAATACTGTGTTTGTGTGTGTGTGAGTGTGTGAGTGTGTGTGTAATGCCTAGGAAATCTCCCGAGTTATCTGTCTGTGTAACATTTTACCTTCCACAAGACAAATACATTTTTAAACAGTGTGGAATCAAAACAACATTCTCAGCATTCAAGACATTCTGTCATCACTGCCCATTTGTTGCCCTCTAGGTTTCTCTCAGCTGGCAAATTTCCCATTTAAGGAATTATCAGACTCATCTGCTTAGACAAGGCTGCAAAATAGAATGAAAAGCTGGATTATTCTAGAGAACTTGTATTTTTCTTTTAGGACAGAAAACCCAGTGCATGAGAGCTGAACAGTAACAGCAAATGGAATGAGTCTCTCGGACTTCACAATTCTACTTCACTATACTCTGAGAAATCTAATTTTGATTAAGATGCCACAACATTTACTTAACATTTATCCTTTACTTCTATAAATATGTTTAGTGCCACTTATTATGTTAACCTGTTTTTGAGCCTTAAATACTATATTCATATATGATATTTACTTTTAAACTGTAGTTCTGATAAGCCTCTAGTGCATCCTGCTGCTTCTACGCTGTTTGTCATAAAGAATTATCATTTGCTTTGCTACCATTTTCCCAACAGCACACTTTTTGCAGAGTGAAAGTGTAAAAAAAAAAAAAAAAAAAAAAAAAATTAAAAAATTGCCCGTTTTCCACAGCAAGATGGCTGGGAATTTACTTGGTTGATGGAGCAGCTTTCCTGACAGAGGCTCTACTGCAAAACCATGCTTGTGTTTCTGGGCCCACTGGCTGCAGAGCCAGGATTTCTGGAGGGATACACCATGGTTCTTAGTACTGTTATATATAGAAGCTCCACACAACCCCTTTGTATCAAAGTGTGGAACACTAGTTTCTCCACTGAAGTGGAAAGAAAACTGTGGCAAGGTCTGGAGAAATGTGTCAACAGCTACTTTCCTTACTGAGCAGGCAGAGGTGGTCTCATTTTCTTGTCACAGATGAGTGAACTAACAAAAATGCCACCAAGTTCAGGGAAGGGTTTCATGCGCTGAGTGTATATGCATGTGTAGGTGCACCAAGTTAAGCAGAAGATGAACATAAGAGAAATCCTAAGTGATTTTAAAGTGATTAACATAACAGCCAACTCATTACCGAGCCAGACCGACTTTATGGAGACTACTGCCTTCCAGTATTGATACTAAACCACTATCTTATGATGTTCACCGAAGCAAGTCTATTTCAAGGTGTTATATTATTTTAGCACAGTGATTAATCAATTTCTTTTTAGAGCCATCCTCCGAGAGCTTAAAAATTCATGATTCACTTTATTAGCATTCTGTACAGCTTTCTCTATTCTTTGAGTGGTATGATTAAATTTATCTGTGGTTACTAATGGTCACAATACGGAAAATGAAATGTGAAAGTCACCATTCCACATACGCCCATGGATGTCCTTAAAACATGCAGTGAATCCTGAACAAAGAGGACTGCAAGTGACAAATCCTTTCTCTTTATTCTTACAAGCTGGCCTGACTACACTGTTTGTGCAAAAGGCAGATTGGACAGACTTATGAAGTAGTATTGCAAATGGAACGAATAAAATAGTGCATTATATTTGTTACATTTTAAGGCTGGAAATTAATTCCATAAACTCATCTGGGTTCAGGCCCTACTGACTCACATTTTGCAAGGTAAAAACTCATCCAAGGTTTGATGCCATGATACGAGGACTACCAAAAAGCATGCCAAATTCAGAAACATGTTCCAGTACATCACTAAATTTTAAGATTTTCTACTGGGTTTGAAGGGTCTTGACACTGCCTTATTTATTTAGACTGGATGTTCCAGTAGTCCAGGCTTGGTCACCAAAAAATAGTAAGAACTATACTTTGCCATTCGGGTCATAAAGTATTAAAAATCTGTCAAAGAAATCAAAGCAACTGCCTAATAAGATTGAATCCATCCTCCATAGAAAATACCAGATACAAGAAATACATTTTGGATTTACTGAAAGTAGTGAGATATAATAGCACACAGTCTCATTAAAGTGCCAACAGATAAATACTGAGCCACCTAAAAATGATAGTTCTTTCTAAAACCTGACATCATGCACCCAGTAACAGTAGGATATACTGTAATGGAATAAAAAATATTATGAGCAGAGCAGAATATCAAGGTATCTGTCATTAAGTAATCATATTATGAGGTTTTAGCAACATAAACCATGGTTGATCCCTGAGTAATTTCTCTGTTGTATGCATTACAACATACACTCTGCAAGAATGAAGTTCTTCATTACACAGAAGTTAAATGATCTTACTGTTTCCCCTGTAATTCTTTTTGTGAGCTGCTGAGCTATTCAAAATTATGTAACTAAAGAGTGTTTTCACAGAGAAAGAGTACATTTGTTTCCAAAGGAGGCACTGGTGTAACTTTTCAGAAATATCACATTAAAAATAAACCATCATAAAAATTGCATGGTATTGACTCTGTGACCCTAAAAATGCACTGTAGACTGTCACTACTATTAAAGGTACTGGATATGTTTTAATTCACTGGTGATGGCATGTTCAGGTGCAGGCATCCCTCCACCGATGTGTTTCGCTTCCTCTCTGTGAAAAGGGGGCTCAAATATTATCATCAGATGGCAACGCAGACCCACCACAGGGCTAGTGAAGGGGCACGTAATTAGGAGTCTGCAGACACATCCAAACAGTCTGCAAAATTCTTTAAAGCAGAAGCATGCCATTAATTTCAATATGTACTACTTTCTATGAAAGATAAGTGACTCAACATTGGAAAGAGCTTTACAAGGCTAATATTTCATCTGTGTCCAGTGTGTTTTTGCTTTGTGATGTGCCTGCCTATTATGAGACTAACTTATTCCAAAGAATAAATTAAGCAGCAAGACATGACAAGCAGTGCATTTGTATGCAATTTGCTTACCACCTGAGGCATGCTAAAACGGCTCAAGGCCAAAGGCTGAGTAACCTTAACCATTCGATAATGTAATAATTAAACTGAATGCACAGCATCGGGAAATTTATTTTTATTATAGTACAGAATTTATATATAAGACCAAGTGCATCTGTGCATTTAGTGACTGTTCTTCAACAAATGATACTGTTGATAAACTTCTTCTAACCGCTGTTCTGAAAATGCTATCCAATAAAAGTGAAATGCAGAGGTTTATATACATTGTTCTACAACAAGACAGTGCTTGTGAAATGACAGAATTACACCCTGGACTGCAGGTTCAGTATCAGTTTAAAAATATCCATGCAGACACATATAAATATTAAAGGACTAGACAGCATAGGACAGGACAGATTATCAGCCGCTCTAGAGATTTAGCAACTGGCTCGCGCTATCCTGATCATGTACCAATTAATTAAGGCCTAGCTGTGGAAGCAGCAAAGATTTAATTAAAAATAATTTACTTTTTCTAGCAGCACTACCTCATCTCCTCCTGAAGAGGCTGTGCACAGGCATGGGCTGTGCTACCGGAATACTATTTACTTCATTGCTCCAGCTTTAATGAGCAAAACAATGACATTATTTAGGTTCATGATCCATTCGCCAGTCACAGTAAAGTTCATCTCTTAAATAAACAGTGTGGCAAGCTGGCTTTAATTTGTACTCAGCATACCAACAATTGATTTTTCCCACAAACTCACTCTCTTTCTGCTCTGCTTTATGACTGTATGGACTGATCGGATTTAACCCTGGTGTGGAGAGCTGCCTTCCATCCACAATCCTAAAACCTCCAAAAGATTAATGCAACTGAGAATAAAAGATGTGAAGATCTACTCATGAGATGGAAAGACTGGGCAATAAACTATTTTACAAGGAAGCACAGCACTTGTTTCTTTTGGACATCTTCATTCTGCTCTCATGAGTCTTAATCTGTAACAAGGACTAGTTTTAAAGATGAATACTTTTTAAAACTGAGACCTAGCTACTGGGATTCTCTTTCCCTGTCTTTTCTACCCTATCTACCACAAATAAGGGGAAAAAAAGCCATCCGTAATTGAAAACAGAATATGAACACACATAAATAAACCCCAAACCCTTTAAACATCAGCACACTGATGTTTTTTATGCTTGTTGGCAAATCACAGAAAAGAATGATATCACATCCAAGCTCTTGGATGTTAAAGACAGAAACATACTGCTCTGGGACAGGCTACCATTGCTCCCAATGCTGAACTAAAACATGCTAGCAAAAATCCAGACAAGGCTATTGATACTTTCTAATTTAAGGAATCATATTCTATTAGCCTGTTTCTTACAGTTCAGTCCAGATAAAATGTAACTTACAATCTCATACTAAAAGATGTGTTATTCATGTTCCAGTTTACATACCTTATGAACATTTTCCATAATACACACAATATTTAAGATTATTTTAAATACAAATTTAAAATTAAAAGACCATAAAAAAAGACTTACTACGTCAAGCCAAACATCCACTTTAGCCAGTATCTCTTCTTTAACCATGACAAAAGTAGTGATCTAAGGAAGAATGTATGAACAAAGCACAGACACTGGTATTCTCTCAGCCTCCAAAAGCCTTCAGCTCAGGGATCTCCTCATGGTTCCAGTACTCAGACACACCAGGACGTGCTTTAGTGGAACATTAATGCATAATAACACTATAGGTTCGTGGCAGGTTTCATTGGAATGTTATGGGACAAAATAACTAAAATCAGAGTTCAGTATCTCAACCCTATTAACGGAATACTACAGTGCCCTTAATTTTTCTATGTTCTGTTCGAAGTATGAAAAATATCCTAGCATTCAGCTCCTTCTTTTGAACCAGACAAACATGTAAACACTTCCACAATAAATCTGCAGATTGGAGCTATGCATGAGAACTGGGGATTTTCACAAACATGTATGGAACAAAAATGAAACCTTCACATACACATAGAGGTGACAGACCCATAAACAATAACAAGAAAAGCACTCTTGCCTTCTGGTAAAAAGAAAATCTGACTTTAGAAACGTACCTCTGGTAAAATGGTGTTTGTTTCATGTGAGTATGATTACTTCGCATTGTGCCTAAGAACATACCCAAAGAATGGAGTGATCTTGAGGACAAGCCCATCACTTGTGCACTCTCTAGTCAGTCAGTCTTTAGACCTCTATGAATTTCCTTCAAGTCAGGAAGGAGAACAGAATTGCTGGGTTATTAAATTACTAAACAATTCTTATATTTTGGAGATGAAGTACCAATGTCTTATGTTACAGCTGCTGCTGCGCTGTCTTCCATTTTATTCCAGCTGAATAATTAAATACCCTTTAGTCCTTCTGACAGTCCTAGACTCAGTATGGCTGTTAATCAATATCAAATAAAAGGGAATTAGGCTTAGGCAACTGTTGCACAAAGCAGGATGGAAAAGGCAAGATAGAAAGAGATCACTTTCAAACAGAAGACTAATTTTCTGTATTTTACAACACACGCTAGAAAATATGCACACAGACTTGTGAATACATGAGATATATACAGATGTGTGGGGAAATGAAAATTAACCTCAGAGATCACAATGGCAGCCAACAGTCACTTCTCTTTCCATTCTCTCCTAAATTCCCTGTCTTCACATGTTAAATTTAAAGTATTCAGTTTATAGGGAAAACATGACTGCATGAAACCATTTTTGAAAATTTTACCATATAATTGCAAAAAGGAAATATAAACTAAAGACATTTAATAAATACTATCTGAATTCTGCTCAATGCAAAATAAATAGGAAGACTTATGTTTCCAATAGGTTGAAGAATTTTTCTAGGATCTCTAAAAACTGTTCACAAGTTATGGGTTTTTTTCCCATTATTTTCTTGTCCTGCAATGACTCAATAGGCTATGAAGAGCAACTCTACTCTGAGAGTAGCAACAAATTAAAGATTCATGCGAAGGTGTGTGAATTCTCCCCATGCTGCTCTGCCACCATGCTTGATGCTCAGATCTACATGGAGAAAAGGTGACACAGTTCCCAAGTCCCTGCAACAATTTTTCCTTTCTGATGTAATACTTCAGTACTGAATTTACAAACACCTCAAACTTCCTACCAGTCCAAGAAAGGAACTCAAAAGTCAAACAAGTCAATTTCAGGTGGTTAAATAAATAAATTAACAGAGATGATGACACCATCAAGGCACTGACATAGAGGTGGAAGATTTCATGCACTCTTTACACTCCTCTGTTGTGGGTGGCCTCTGGTATTTCAGGTTTAAAGACCTGAGTATTTACAGAACAGGGCGATTCAACTTTAACCCATTCACACTGTAACAATAGCAACTCTGAATAATGAGGCATAACCAGCAATTCAAATGGAAAACACTTAAAAAGTAACTGATTATTCTTGAGATTATACTTTCTGAAGCATTTAGCTGAAATTCAATTTTGCAAAAAGCCAAAACATTTTCTCTCCTTTCTATTGGCAACATGACAAGAACCTGCATGTTTTATATGCAATTTATCGCTTATTTCAATTTTTTTTGTCTCACCAAGAACTGCTTCAAGCTTTAGGAAGCGTGTTTCCATTAGTACCTCCCTCAAAAGGATCTAGAAAACATATTCCATACAGCACATGGTCCACACTTCTCAATCACAGAAAAACAGAAACAAACCTGGGCTTTTTTCTCCAGTCCCTTCCCTGGAACTGCTCGGTCTCAAGGAAGGCTGGCCAGCCTCTGGCTCCCAGAGGAAGTGACAGTGGTGCCATTCTTAGTACACACTGATCACTCTACAATGAAATACAATCTTTACACCAACTCAATACTGCAACTTGCTCACCATGAAGCTAATACATACATTTCCTCTTTTTGCAGACCATTTAGCTAGAAAATAATGAATGATCCCTCCGTATATGCAGGATCATATTCTTTTAAAACTGGAAATTAAAATGAAGGAAAAAAGATCCATGTTTTAAACACAACAGGATCTTTTGAAACTGTTTTAACAGTTAATAAAGGTTCATGTAAACCACACATGACATTAAATAAAACAGTTCTGCATTTTGAACCAATTCAAAACATATAAGAGAAATCTACAACTAGAAAATCAACTGAGTATTTCTGGTCCCTATGTCCTCCAAAATTACAAAACCAATGCTTCTCAACTTCTCTTTCTTGGTTTTCTAATTAAATTACTCAGTGGGAGAAAGTAGGGGCTTTCTTGATTAGTAATCTCCCAAGCAGTTTCTCATCTTCAAGCTGTTCACTAAATTGATAAGCAGAAATCAAGAAAAGCCCTTCATCTGCTGAAAAGGCTACATTCGGCAAGAGTGGGTTTACTGTCTTGGCCAGACCCAGGCACATAGTTAGTCTTATTACAACTGAGTTGATTACTCTCTCGAAAATTCCAGCAGCAAATACTGTCTGAGTATTATTTTCAATAGATCAATGCAAGTAATAATTCAGGAGTTAGTAGGTCCCGATTTTGCACAGGAATTACAGCTCGTGATTTTATATTTCATATTGAATTAAAAAAAAAAATCTGTTTCTAGTGAACATACAAATATTTTCTTTTTAGGATATTCATATTGACATGTGATTCAGCAGAATCTTCTCCTGATGCAGCAATTGTCTGGCATGGAGGCGGTGTGTCAGGCAGCACTGCTGCACCTGCAGAACATTGGCTAAAAAGCGCGTCTTAAAAAATGGAAGTGGTAAGCACAACTAAAAAGAAAACACCCAGAGAAATCCAAGCAAAAGACTAAAGACACAGAAACGCATAGCTCAGGTCCCAAAATAATTTACATTACCCAACTAATCTCCCCTTCTGCAGGGTCACAGCCAAGTGTCATCCTATTTGTAATCTAAACTGCAGTAAAAAATAAATATATACAGAAGTAAGAACACAAGTATATATATATATATATATATAGCTGATTTGTTATGAAGAGTTTAGGAGATGTGTAAATCCAAAGTAATGTTTAGAAATTATGTTTAACAGAAAACCCAATTCTTGCTTAAAACTGGATCTCCCCTAAATGCCTTTATTTAACTCAACTGACCATAATGTTCAACAATTTAGCTCAGTTAACAAAGAGCTTCCGTCAAAACGGACCATCACACAGACCAGTCCGTTCAATAGAAATCTTTTCCCTTTCCAGGCAGCTTTTCCTCTGACACCTTCCTCTTTTCTGTGTTACAGAGGCTGTCTGGAATGACAAACTGCATGAGAAGAACCTTCCTCCAATTAGGGTACATTGCTATACCATGAATCAACAAATACATAACACCATTGTGACCCACTATAGGTGTCTTTGTCTTGAAGGTCTATTTGTTTGCTTCCAGATTCCCCTAGAATTCAGCTGCCTTAATCCCCCATATGCCATTCACCGTCTTATTTCACTGTGTGCCAATTCTTCACACTAAAAGGCAGTCTGTACATGTATGGAATTTTTTTTAATTATGTCTCCAACTTACCAGCTGTCAAAATCTACTTGACATTTACAACAGTGTCTGCAGAGTAACCTGTATCTATTTCAGTTTTTTCCACTGTGAACTACCCTTGCTCTTACTTTATAAATTCACTTTCTTTGTATAATCCTCATATAAATGTTCTCCTTTTTTCATATGCATCTATATTATGACTGAATATGAAATTAGAAATAGAAAAACAGTACTTTCTCTAAGATGAGGATGAATTGCATAATATGTACTGAACAATTCCTCTTCATTTTGGCAGGCAGAATGCACATTCTTCTCTTTTCTGTTCAGGCATTCAAACCACCACTTCGGGGAAAAAAAAAAGCTAAACTAAGTTTTCGGTGAAGATTTGCCACAGACCTCCACTATAAAGTAAAAGCTATATCAAGCAACCAACAATCAGCTTAAATCCCAAATGTTTTCATGTTTTGCATTTAAGCTTGGATGATAACTTTGCTCTTTTCCTTTAGTGCAGCTCTCAACAATGAGCCGCCCCAAGAGATGAAAATAGTTTCTTAATCTGAAAATCATATGGAAAATATCAGCTGCCCTTAAAAAGAGTTATAAATGTCTGGACAAACTTTTCCCAGATTTTCCTTCTTCAGTTATTTAATGAACATATGGTTATTTATAATGTGAGTTACACTTGTAGTATTTCAAAAATTAGTTATAAACATGCCTAGAGCTACTCGGCTCCTCCCTACTGACCTTGTTCAATACCCTTCCAGCAATTGTTGGTTTTGGCATGTCTTTGACAGTGAACCCATGCTCTTCAGTGCCTTCTCTGTGCTTTACAATTTACCTTAGTTTTATTCTCTTAGCAAGTACCTTATAATAGGTTATTTTAATTTCAGAAAGATCCTAACATAAGATATCAATTATGACAAATAAAAACCTTGGCCAGCTGGCACAGCTGATTAAAAATACGTATAAAATGAATGTAAGCTCATCTGTATTTTAGACTAAGTATTTAAGGGACAGTAAGGAGTACTCATTTAGGTTAGTGAAATGCAGCAGAAGCTAATAGCTGGGTTGATGTCTTTTTGACAGGTAAAACATAGGTATGTTCCAAGCAAGGCTGCTCTCCAAGTCAGGAGACAGGCACTACTGGAGCATGATGCACCTGACTGGTGAGACTGCCCCAGAAGGAGAGAGGTCCTTTGCTGGGAGCACTCAAGCCTGGGTCAGGGATGGCTCCAACATCCATGCAACCCATGAAAATAAGTGAGATGATCCCACCCAAAAGAAACTGAATTAATAAGTAATAGGAACACAGCTAAGAGACTAGAAATACAGTCTTCTACTTTTCTTTTTCCTGTATGTATGTGTGTTTTGGCTTTTTTTTTTTTTTCTCAAAGAGTTAGGCATCATCACCCTGAAAATCCAAATTACTCTCCTACCATGTTTACACAGTTTATTTATCTATGGGGTTTAATGTAACTTTTTATGTAAATGTACTGATTTGTTAAAAATTTCTTCCTAACAGAGATTTAATTCTAGTGTATCACTTAATAAATGGCAAAACTACCATTTTTTTCCTTTGCAATCAACACAAACTGCAGATGTAAAATGTCTAGCAGAAGATGGAAGATTTTTTTACTCAACATCTAGCATTTCCTCAGGTACTCTAATATACTGTTCTTTCTACTTTTGAATTCAATTCTATTGTAAAGAAATCAAAAGAAACCACTAACTGAAACATGAATGTTGCACATAACCACGGCTTCAACTGAAAAAGAAACTGCTCATTTCTTATATTTCTTCTTAAAGTATATGGAACTGCTTTTTGTTTTAAATGTTTCTATTCACTGCTAATTGCACTTTACACCTCATTTAGGGATTCCATGGAACTCTGTCCTTGGCTCTCTTACTCTACTCACACAAGGGAAATCTCATTCAGAACTGATTTTAATTTTCACTCACAGATACTCTGTGCTCCAGACTTGCCTCTTCTACACTGAAGGCCAGAATCCTTATCCATTTCTGATGTGATTATTCTCTAGAATAATTTTTGAACACTCAGCACACTTTCTCCCTTTGCTGTGCAGCTCTTCTTGCTACACCACTACTACTCTCAAGTACTGTCAACATCACAGCCATCTTCTTTGTCACACAGACTTGCAACCTATACATTTGAAAAAAAACCCCAAATTTATGAAAGTAACTTTATTTTTCTATAGAATCACGGAACCATAGAACAGTTTGGGTTGGAAGGGACCTTAAAGATCACCTAGTTTCAAACCTGTGCTGTGGTCAGGGACAGCTTCCACTAGACCACGTTCCTCAGAGCCCCATCCAACCTGGCCCTGAACACTTCCAGGCATGGGGCATCCACAGCTTCTCTGGACAACCTGTTCCAGTGTCTATTTTTGTCTTTTTTTTAAAAGTCTTTCACAACCCTGCTCTAACCTTCTTTATCTTATCTGCATGTTAGTGCCCTTGTCTACTTAATACATTTCCACCTGGTAAACTGCATGTTCTTTTCATGGTTTTTCTTCTGTTGGGAAAATGTGTTCTATAAGCATCGGCCAAGCTACTTCCCTACGGCCCTTCATATTCTTCAGAACTTTAGAAGTTATGAACATTTTATAATAAAAACATTTATTTGGTAAGAAAAGCCAAATGTGCTCTCCTAATGACAAAAAAATCCCACTTCTTAAATTCAAATAGAACTTTGAGATGCTTTATTCCTTCAGGTATGCCTTCAAAAATTAATTGGAAAAATGGCTATAGTTAAGGCACTCCAGCTACTTGTCACTGAGTCTGTTCAGACTACCAGTGTTATTCCAGATTCACATCCTGCAAATTCATTCTGGATGTGAAAGTCAAAACAGACTTACTCTGTTATGGCTAACCAAAGTAACCAAAAATTTCTGTGTAAAAAATTTTTGCCACCACACCTGTTTCAATTCCATCAACATTACAGAGACAGCCAGGATAAGGTTTGGTTCTACACACTGGAATTTAGTTAATGATCTAGTTGATGTCTCACCCAGAAAACTTAATTTACAATTCTGTAAGCATTTCTGCACAAAAAAAAAAAA